>NC_051168.1:175636727-175887390 GCF_013339725.1 Rhipicephalus microplus
ACGGAACCGGCTTGCGGATCCTTCGGGACAAGGAGATCGAGCCACACACCTCGTAGTCATGTCATACCATACGAGTTTTGCAATAAGGCGTGTGAACGAAACCACCCCAAGAACACCCTATTGCAAAAACAGCGTGATGCCAGTACGTCTTTTGGCACTAGTACAAGCTGCAAATACTGGTACACGCTTGTAATCACTGGCACTTCGCTGGGCACTCTGGGAAAAAGCTGTTTCGCACTGGTAGAGGTGCTGGCTTATCCGCTGTAATGCTGGTGCGCACTGCGATGCGCTGAAAGCTCTGGAATTGTCACTGTCAAGCGTTGGTGAATACACGCACTGTTTCTACCAGCGCAGCGTGCATGTTATTGTAGTGTGTGCCGTGGTATGTTTCGGTGTCGTTGAATAGAAAACACTTCATTCGATGGCACGGAGTGATGATATCCTAACTGATACCGACCATACGTAAGTTTTGCGGCGCACGTAAGTATCGCAGCAATTGAAATACTCCTTATTCGCATATGCTTCCGCGTATACTGGCCATATTCGCATCATCCGTGTATCGCTGTAACGAATCTAAGTTGTGGTGCTTGTAATCCTGGAGCTGGACGCCACATCTAACAAAAACAGGAAATTGTGTTTGTCGCAAAGTTGACGAAACGTAGATGAGCTCTCTTGATCACTTCGCAAGATTTCCCAGTGGAGGCGAAATAGAAAGCTGTCGTTCGATTCCGCTACACCGCATAAATGAATGTCTGGCCATGCGTATTGTTGTACTTCGGGTAACAGTTAGAAATGTTCCGAAGTTTTAAGGCAGACTCTTCAACTATCCCAACTCACCGCGTCGAGAGCGGTCTTACCCATGCAGTGCCCGGCCCAGTGAGCATTAAGCCTGTCGTGCCGGCGGCGTTGGCGTATATGTTACCGGCGTTTCTTGCTTCATGTACACACAATTTTAAAGTGTCACAATAACTGTAAGTATAGTTTAGACATCCATGGACCTAAATCAACAATTTTGCCTTGTTTCGATGCTCGCACAAGGAGCGCTGACGATTGATGTGTCGCGCTTTCGGCTACGCATGCTGTCACCGAAAGCTGCCGGCCACACATAGACCGTACTTCTCTGACTAATATGCAAGAACACATAATTTCGAGTTTTGAATTTGGTACGCCTTCGTGAACAGACTCACTGGCAGAGAATTGCATTAATATTTCTATTGGTATTTTTTAATCATTGGTATTGATATAACTGCATATATCTGTACGCTGGCACGCCCGCTGTATACTGCCAGCAGAGGCTAGAAAAACGGCTGTCGCTCGGTATCGCCACTCCGTAAATGCATTTCTGGCAATGATTGACCTTCTACTTACTTCAGGTACAATGTATGTATAACAGTTAGAAATGTTGCAAAGCTCAAATGCAGAAACTTCAAGCATCGCAACTAGGCTGCTTCGAGAGCAGCCTTACCCAGTGCCCCGTCCCATCGAGCCCAATCATGCCGGCCGCGTCGGTTTACATGATACCGGTGCTTTTTACGTTAAGTAGGCACAACTCTAAAGTGTAAGAATGGCTGCAAAGTACAGTTTAGACAGCCCTGAGCCTAAATTGATCTTTTATTCGCGTGTGCGGCGCCCGCACAAGGAGCGCCGACGATCGATGTGTCATGCTTTCAGCAACGTAGGCTGTCACCGAAAGCTTCCTTCTGAGCGCAGTTGTCGGTACTTTTCTGACTCGTATCTAAGAACACGCAATTTTGAGTTGGTAATTTGGTACGCGTTAGTGAACTAACACACTGGCATCATTTTTCAGTGTACTGCATTTGTACTTTTTTGGCACTACATTGGTTTTTTGGCACTACAGATGGTTTTTGGCACTACATTGCAGCACGTGTGGTTGCAAACAAGTTTTTCATGGTACGGTAATCATAAGAAAAAACAGAAATAAAGTGACAAGGTCGATTATTGAAGCAGAAAGGATTAGTAGATTAGGGCTGAACTGCGTCGGCAATCCTTCTCTCGGTCTTTGTGAGAAAAAATTGTCGTTTTTGAGATCATAAGTTTTTAGCGCATGGCAATAGAGGGTTCTTCATCTGTTTGTCTGTTGGTTTCGAATTTCATGAGCATATATGTGTACGCTCTTCGAAATAAAATTTTGTTGGAAGTAAGCGCTTGCTTCTGTCCCTTCCCCTCTCCTATGTTTTAAAACCCGCTACGTCGATTAAGTATGTCTTACCAACATGCCCAACTTTATAATCTAGTCTATCCACCAAGCCGCTTACGCCTCAGTGCTCTCATGATCAACCTGTTAACTTGGGGTAAATGAATATTATTATGGGGTGGTGAAATGGTTTCCCGTATACGACTCACTCGGCATGACATGAATAATGTCACAATCCCGTCATGTACGTCGTCACTTTCCAAAAAAAAATGCTCCACCTCCTCCAAGAAAATTGTGAAGAAATGCAATTGCAATGCGTCGGGTTCATAACGGCATTTCGCACGTCAGAACCCAGTGCTAGAAGGCTAAAGCTTTCTTTTCAGGGGCGGAGCTCTTTAAAGCGGCACCCGTTCGTACCTCGTCGTAGTGCGTAACATATCTTACGCTTTGACCTGCAAGGTGGTGCCAGTGGGAGATTTCTTCTGTGCGTTATTGAACAATAAAACAATTCGCAGCGTGCGCGTTAACTAAAAGCTGACTTTACCTGTCTCTCATTCCCCATTAGCAGCCGTTGGCGTGCACATTGAGCACTATCTGACAAGAAAGGGTTGCTACGTTATACTCGCTGGGCGTAACCTCCTCGGTTTTAGAAAGGTTTAGCGAGCGTTGGGCCGCAGTGCCATGAATACAGTGAACTATTATATACCATGAACCCGAGGTCGTTAGAGGTGGGAAGTAGACACGAAGCGCAAGCCGTAAGAAAGTGTGCGTGTGCCCCCTCTCATTTATTCCTTGGAATTTCCGCAAGATGGCGGTGCTTCTATATGCGGATTATATGATGAAAAGATGTGTGATGGTGGTACTTGGAGTTTTGGCTAGATGGACGAACGGACACACAAACAGATGCATGGACAGACGCATAGATGGCTGCGCGGACGGATGGACGCATGGACGAACGCAAGGGTGGATGTATGAACGGACGCAGGGACGAACGCAGGGATGGATGTGTGGACGCACGAACAGACGCCCGCATGGACAGGTGGATGGACGCATGGACGGACGGATGCTCCACCCCACACTTCATCATTCACCCCGTGGATATGCTGCCACAGGCAGACGAGCGCGCACTCTCTCATATGCACACATTCGCACACACTGGCGCACGGAAGAACACACACGGTGTGCGCGCACTAGACCCCACACAAAAGTGCGCGCACACACACACGCACATGCACATACGCGCTCACGCACAGAACACACACAATCGCCTCCCCAATCACTAGCATGAAACCCTCACTTCTCGGTCGAAACTTTACCGTAAACTTTACCGTAAGGTAGGCCGAAGTATAAACACCGCCTTCATTACATCTACCTCAAATTTTCGCTCTCGGCCAACGCAGCTTTTCCACTCACACACAGACGCTGACGACACAGACGCTCCGAAACAAGCTCTTTAACGGTGTCGCGTTAAGTGATAGAAAGTACTAAGCGAAAGGAAGGATTTGATAATAGGGTGACCGATCCCTGGCACCTTATAATTTGAAGGTGACTAGCATCACCCAGTATTTTAAGGTTCATAGTCGCCTACATGCGGCCTGCACTTAGATAAGAATGTCACATTCGCAACACTGTCGTTCCGTGAGAACTTAAAAATGCTAAGTGTCGAGCCCACAAGCGAATTTCGCCTATCATCCTGCGGGCGAAAAGGAGTGTAGCATTACCAGCACTACGTTTAATTTTCCAGCAATGTGATGCTGTGACGACAAAGCTGGACTGCGTGAAAGAGCTATATACGCATGGTCGACAATGACAGAATGCATTTCTTGTAGAACAAAGCCGCCTAAAGTGACGCGCACCGACTCAGGTGGCACTGGGAGAAACGATCGCTAGAACAAAGGGTGAAAAGTGCGGCAGCTCACCTAGTCCGTCAGCTTAATACAGGTGTCATGGAGGCGAAATTTGCGAACAAGCTGTGCCAGACGAAGTCGTCTCACGCTGCTTGGCTCTGTCTCGATCATAGCATGCTACAGAGAACACACTCATTGCTTCACGAATATTAAGAATACATATTAGCGTTCCTCTATTCCACTCACCACGTGAACTACGTCCAGTGTGTACTTCCCTAAGCATGTCTACGGCGCAGTGCCCTCGGCGTCGTCTCCAAGAGAGTAGGAGAAGGGCGCCGCGCTATGGCACGTGAAGGAACTTCTCGAATTACATTTTTTTTTTCATTTGGGCGCACGCGCGGATGAACGGCCGGAGAAACACCGTTGCGTGCGCCTGATCCAGGCGGGCGTGGTTCTTGAAAGGCGCCCAGCCAGGGAAGGGTCGAGTGTGAGGCGGAAGCGACGCGAAAGTTGGGCGCAGGAAGGAGAGAGAGAAAATGACGAGAGAAAGAGCGGTGAAAGGCTGTACCTACCCTCACCTACACACTCTCGCACCACATTGTTTTGGTAGCTATAGGCGAGGATAAGCGCGTGCGCCCGCAGCTGCTGCTATGAGAGAGGGCGGTGGACGAATCACTACCGACGCCTGACATAACTTGACTAAGAAATGGATACGCGTTTAAATGCGCCCTGAAACACTCTTTTGAGTAACAATAGAAATATTTCACAGGAAAAGTGTATGTGCTCACAAATTCAACACCACAAAAATTTTAAAAATCCGTTCACAACGAGCAGCCGTGCTATTTTATACAAATTCCCATGGAGGTAGGAAAAAATTTTTTCTTCCTCTATGCAAATTCTGAATCAGGACAAAGGCGGTCTGTTTCATTGAGTCACACTCGACTGCCCCATTCGGGCCGTGACGAATGCTATGACGTTCTATGTGACGTGGGCTGGGGTGTCACGTGACTGTTTTTCTCCGGCATGGCGGAAGGAAAAAATATTTTCTCCGGTTTTCGGAGGAAGGCGAAGAAACGGTCGGAAAGACCGTTCGAAAGGAACCGGATGGATTGAAATGACTGCAAGGTAGCCTGGATTGGATTGAAATATAAGGGCTTCACGACTTTTCAGCATCCGGGCACTTGGACAACAAACGTTTCCCGCTGACACGGTTCTTCGTCTCGCCTGTGCGGCAGCTGTAGCCGAGCAGAGGCGACGACACGAGGTACGAGATGCATTTGAAAAGCTCAGCGAAGAAGAGTTCCGGCAATGTTTTCGTCTGTCCAAACAAACAGTGCGTAGCTTGCGCAATGAACTTGACCCTATCATCGGATGGCAGTGAGCCAGTGGCCTTTTCACAGAGAGGAAGGTGTTTTGCGCGCTGCCATTTTTCGCCACCGGTAGCTTCCAGATGAGCATTGATTGCGAGGAACACATCGGCATGTCTCAGTCGGCGGTGAGCAACACCATCCATCAGGTGACGGAGGCGATCATCACCGTGGCTGCTAGGAAAAGTGTGGTGGACGTCTCACTGACGTGGCGCGACTTGATTGCATCCCAGGCGCGCTGGCGTGTGTCGACGGCACGTTGGTCACCATTCACAAGCCAGAGGGATACAGCCTGGCCGACAGGGCGAGCTTCATGTCCAGAAAGGGCTATTATGTCCTGAACGTCATGATCGTAAGTACCGTTAGGATTCTTTCTTCCTCGCCCATCGGAGTAGTTGTTCAGTTTTGACGTCGAAGCTAGAAAAAGTACTAATTCAAAGAATAAAAGAGATCCTGCGGGGAGCTGTGTGCGAACTAGTCAGTAGCTCGCAAGGCCTCGGTAATAATAAGTGGCAAGTGTTTTATCCGTGAGCCAGTTGCCGTTTTCGTACTGGCGTGCATGCGCAATTGAGTTGGGCATTTTAGAGGTAATCGGTAGTATGGGCCGCAGATGTAGCAGAAATACATACACGACAGGGAAGTATTTCCAACACAAAAGTGCTTACAATCACAATTGCATGAGCTGGCTTTGGCATTTACGAGTGTTATTTCCCAAGAGCAACGCGTAGGTTTTCATTTATTGATCATTCAGTGGAAGTCGTAGCCATGTGTACAGCAGAAGAGGGATCGTACCCTCCCCCCTCCTCAGTGTGCTTACACCCTGTGTTTCCTTCTAGGTGAAGCTTCTTGTACGAATGACTGTACTAGTACGTATTGTTTCCTGCATATGCGTAGAAACAAAGGGATAGATTCTGAGTATAAATGCAGTACTTTTTTTATATCGCTCCTCATCGCAGGTGTGCAACGCAAGGCTGCACATCTTTGTCATGGACCCACGATTTCCAGGTTTGTGCCACGACTCCTGGGTGTGGGAACACAACCTACTGCGTGTACGCTCACCTGCACATCTGCAGCCTGGTGAATATCTGCTTGGTAAGTAATAATGTGTAATATCTGGACAGAGCACTCAGCTTTTATGTTTCTATTGCAGCAGACGCAGGGTATCCACTCGAGCCATGGCTCCTAATTCCAGTCCTTGGCAGTCAACCGTGCAACACTTCCGAAGGTCGATACAAGGAGCACGCATCCATGCGGAATGTTGTGGAAAGATGTATCGCAGTGTTGAAGAGCAAGTTCCGCTGCTTGCAGCACTCTCAAACAATGCTTTACAACACCGATCGGGCAGCGCAAATCATCTATGCTTGCGTTGCTCTCCACAACATTGCGTGGCATGCAGGCGACTGGACCTTCGACGAGTATGATGTAGTCATGCCACCAGCTGAATGTGACGATGAGGAGCCCAGGGAGAGCCGTACGCTCACACCACGCAACTTGCTGCTCAAAGACAGCAGCAGCTCAGCGCTGTCTAGGGCCTTTTTTGAAGTAAATCGGAACGGTGACTTTTCATGTTTTCGTATCACACACATAGTTTATTTATACTGATTCTAGTGCATACACACATGACAGGGCTGTGTTTGCCCAATTGTAATACACAAAGTACTTACTCGTGCTTCAACATGAAGCAAGGTGGCAATGTGAAAATGCTGCATTTTCTTTAAATGGCACATGAAATATGCAACAGAAAAACTAGTGATCACAGTCACAACAGTGATCACACTCACAATCAGTGATCACAGTCACCACAGACTAGATTGGAGCAAGCATATATGAGCGGCACTCTGTGCTCATTGTTGCCATAAAAAAATTGTGCGAGAAATGCAGCAACGTCACACAATTTCTTTTACTAGAACACATAAAACTTGCAATTCTCTTAGTAACACGTTGCATGAACACATGATACATAAGTCCGTCTCTTCTCATAGTGACTGACTACAAACATGCAATTGTTCTCGTGAAGTTGTGCTGGTTTTTTGTTCATTTTCAGAAACATTGTACGAATGTAGAAATAACATTTGATGTGAATTCTCGACTGCAGTCATGCTGGAATGCTAAAAAATACGTAAATCAAGACAGCAAACAACGGGCGAGTTGTTTTGATAACATACAGCATGAATGATTGGCTCAGCAAGCTCGCGGCTCTCATACCATACCACTCAAAATTTATTTCCGCAACGAGTTGTTTACAATGAAAACTAGATGAAATCCATCGCTGGCATGTTGCTGAGATGATGACCATTTTTATATACACCAATGTCACCAATGTCAAACAACAAATCGCCCGCGCCATTCGACGGTCACTCACGTTTGTGCCTCTCTGATGGCGGCGGCGTCACGGCGGGCATCGTGCACCGGCCTGCGCCAAGCCTGCCACTCCTACGCAGGCCCTTGATGGTTCAGCGCGTCGGTGAGCTCTTGCCACAGCCGCCGCCGGTCGACGACGGTGACGCCGTGCCGCAGCTCGATGGCTTTACCCGCGAGCGGGGGATGTTCGTCCATAAAAGCGAGCACCAGCGGGCGCGCGCTGAGCGTCGGAAACGCGGATGAGCCGCTGATGCTGTTGGCTACTGGTGCTGTTGCCCTCCGCCATGATTGCGCTTGACTGAGCCAACAACTTCGAAAGTTGCGTCGTTTAGGTTTGTATAGGGGTGGAGATATGAGAAAAAAAGCTCCTTGAAACGTGGTGTTACATAGCGCCACTACTTACTGTCCCGCTACATTTAGCGTCATTTCAAAACAAAAACGAAAAAAGACACGTTTGGATTGCGCCGTGTTCTTTAATAAACGTTTGAAAACTAGTGCTAACTCATTTTGATAGTGAGCAATAATAGTTTATTATTTTTCAACTCGTTACAAACACTTTTTACTTTGCTATGCGGTCTCCAAGCCGACGTCAAAATGATGACGCAAGCCTTTCTTTCCCTCATTGGCTGTTCGTTTTCCTCGTCTTCGCCACCGCTGCGGACCGCCCACATTTTGACGTCACCGACAGAACGCCTCTGTCCGGATTTAGAATTTGTATATAATTTCACCACTGAGCTACAAAGATTTTTCACTCGCTGCAATCGCGTCTTTCTTCTGTCGTTCCGACAAAAGCGCTTGCAGCTAAGCAGGGAGGAATGAGAAAGGCGAACAAAAAACGTCACGTACTCTTCGTGACATTGAGCACTTTTTTTTCTTTTTTCTCATTAAACACGCTGCTTTCACAGAGTGATCGCGCGTGCGCGCGTGGACAAGTGACGGTTTCTCGCGGCGATTTCTGGAACAATGCAGCGCTCCATGTTCAAATCAGTCAATGACTGATAGTTGGGTCATCTGCGTGTTATTTTTGGGCATATTTCGTTATTGTCGAGGGGAGAAAAAGCAATTTTAGGCTGATTTTGATAAATTATTGTGAATGCCAGGCCTCATGCTGCACTTTAACAATTGGCCCGCGTGTTCTTAGAAGCCTCTACTACCGATCGGCAGCGTTTGCTGACCATGCTCAAAAAGTATTGCAGGGCCCCTTTAAAACAATGACACATACCCGGGGGTAGAGCTCTGCCACTGGTATGAGGGTATGTGCCTCAGGCGTTTTGTTGTTTACGTTTATCCTAGAACAGCGAGAACGTACATGGGTATTTGTAATGCTTGATCGTTAAGAAAAAGAGGACATCGTAGCGTATACTGGGCGAATGCGAAGATTTTATGTCACCACCTCAGCAGGAATCGAACCCTAGCATTAAGCACGCCAATCATGTATTCTACCACAGAACCCCGCTAGGTCTCGAAACTACCTTTCAAATAGACCTTAATGTTCGTGAAGCGCAAATTGTGGTTGCACTGTTGGCTTCCTAGTTTCATAAACATTACATAAATAGTCCAATGTGACAGCCGTCACATCAGGGTAACATCAAGTGTAATTAGGTGTCACCCACCTAAGTTTATTTATGTAGCAGTGTTCATGGCTATGATCCTAGCGAGTAGCAGTGCTTTATATAATCTTACCGCTTCCTTTTTCGCTAACATCTATTGTTGCTGTTGGCATCGCTACGAAACTGTAAGCAACTGGATAATGTAAAACATATGCGGATGTTTAATTATTGTCTGTGCGTGCACTTGTACATATTTTATCTGCAATATTGCAATGTTTTGCTAAGCAAGAAAATTAAAACGCAGTGAGATTGGCTACGCATACATTTTTTACCATCGAGTTTCAAGGTACGTGGAATCTTCCAAATTTTTCAGAGATCTAGAATACTCTATTCATCATAAACAATATTTTCCTTCGAACAAAGCTTTGTTGTTGCGTCGCAAATTCAGGTAAAAATAAATTTAATAAACTAAAGATTTAAATACCGCCGTTCACCAAGTTTGACGTTGTTATGTCGTTGTAGTGACGTTGAAAAATGCACGCGATCAGAAGACAAATAAAGAAATGGCAGATTGCAAATACAGTGGGAATTGTTGATATGCGAAGCACGAAGGAGGAAGTTTAATATGTCACTGTAAAATGAGCATAACGTTACGACGCGGACGTACATTATGCGGCACGTGACTTCTATGTGATGATTATCATGTTTTAACGTGTCGTTTAGCTTCGTCGTCTTCACTCCACGTGATACCAAATTTAGTATATATGAACCCAGCGAAACGGTCCCAAGCGCGCTGTAAGCGCACCTTGTAGTCGTGTTTTACGTTACCCGCACATCATAATTATCATGTTTGGACGTGTCATTTCTCGTCATGTAATACCAAAATTGGTGTATGTGGAACTAGGGAAACAGCCGCGAGCACGCTATGTGCGTAGCATGTAGTCGTGTTTTTCTTGACACGCATATCATCATTATCATGTTTGCACCAATCACATACCTTCGTCATCCATTGACGTCACGTAATGCCCAATTCAGGGAATGAGAAGCTAGAGAAATGACCATGAGCGTGTTATGAGCGTAGCAAGAAGTCATGCTCTTTCATGACACGTATGTCATTATTTTCACGTCAAGGTCTGTCACTTGTGATCACCTTGAAGTCATATTATGCCATACCAGTTTTGCAACTCGTCATGTGAACGAAACTATCGCAAGAATAGCAAGACCTTGAAATGGTAGATGATTGATATGTGGGTGTCTAACGTTCTGAAACCACAATAATATTATGAGAGACGCCGTAGTGGAGGGCTGCGGAAATTTTGACCACCTGGGGTTCTTTTACGTGCACCCAAGTCTGAGCAAACAGGCCTACAACTTTTACGCCGCCATCGGAAATGAAGCCACCGCAGCCGGAATTCGGTCCCACGACCTGCTGGTCAGGAGCTGAGTAGCTTAGCCACTAGGCTACCGCAGCGGGGCGAGACCTTGAAATGTAAATCATGACATTCATTACATACGTTTCATGATTTTCATGTTATGACTAGTCTCCTATGCTCGTCATGAAGTCATATTGTCATACCAATTATGGTATCCAAACCATAATCGAAACGGCCAGGAGAGCTCCAATGCGTAGGCGGCCAGGTAGGTTGGTAGATAAATAGATACACCCAATGTCGCCGAATTTGGTGAGAAATGCTTCGCATTCAAAAGGTATTTTGTGTGGAGTTGAACACACGACCTCTCGGTCAGTCGGCGACAACTGATGCCGAGCACGCTATTCACTGCACCCTGGGCACATATTTTGTAGTTTTAAGAAGACACCTTTCAAATCTACCACTACACTCTCGCAGTACAGTTGGGACACAGTAAAGTTGCATCATTACCGTAACATCCACGACTACACTCTTAATCCTGTTCCACATAGGGTCCAGATTAAACAGCTATAAACCGGAAGAGACGGAGCCGTTATGTGGATCACAGTGGTTTGGCGAGGGTTGTCTGGAACAGCAACTGTTGTTTTCTTTAGTTTTTGTTTACTTAAGTGGAACCCGATATATGCCATCGAGCCCATCAGTTTGTTCGATTCACGAAGTGGCGTGCTTTCATAGTTGTTCCACTTACGACGGCAAAGCAACGCCGTATCTGCATCGCATGTTTCAGATAGCATAAACAACCAGTTTATACAGCTTAGGCACGTCGGGGAGGAAGTCTTTCTATGAATCTCTGCTTTGATTTCGAAATGTGAAACGGAAGAAAGCAGGCTCAACGTGGGGCTAAACTCTTAGAAAAAAGGTTGGCATAATCACAAACTGAGTACTAGTCCGTTACTTGTCACAGATTCCACCAACCAGCTAGGAAATTCCGCTAGTAGAAGTAACCCTAGTGAAAGACACTACCTCGTTGGCCTCGTAACAAACACTAGCCCAAATACTACTGCAGGCTGGCTAAAAGCACTACATCGTTGGGTAGTCGAATTACTACTTAGTTAGTGAGTGAATAGTGCTGACTCAAGTGGTTAGTTCAGTACTAAATTGTCAGTAACCCCCGCAAAGTGAAGATTACGCCTATTTTGTTAAATGTTCGTGTGCGTGGCAATATCAACACGTTTTTATTACAAAAGTATAGAATAAAAATACGAATCGCAACGGCTCCCGTAAATTATTGATGGTTTTTGAATACATCACGTAACTCTTATGGGGTCAGTGCGCATCACAGCAACATTCTTATAAAGAATTGACAACATGATCATAGATCAAAGGAGATTCACGTATGTATGAACATATGTGAATCTCACATGCTCATATGGACTCATATGAACATACATTTATTCTCATATGAGTTATATGAGGATATGAATTTATACTCACTTCATTATATGCTCAAATAAGTATGAGAACTCATATGAGCGGATCACGAGAACACATGTACAAGTAAATCTTTAGTACTTGGACATAGCAGAATTCTGTAGCAGCTTCAAGACTATATATACCTCTGCTTTGTGACTGCACACCACGTACTGGTCAGCAGTCACAGAGTTTGTTAAATAATTGTTGTTTTCTATGCATCATCATGTTCCTTTCTGCTCAATTATGCACGTGCCATTTAAAAGCGCGAAACTTCTATTTCAAAGTAGTCAATAAAATTAGAGCTTGCCTAAATATTGCTTACGATGTCACCATTAAGGCAAAATATACTGCGGAATCCATGGAAGATCTGGTATTGTAGGTTGCTTAGTAGTTGCTTAGTTAAAAACACTAAGAAAGGTTTCCTGGTTAGTAACGGCTAAAGGTACTAGCTGTACTAGCTGGTGGCTAGTGGAAGTATGCTGCGAAGGCAGCAAAATACTCCGGAAACTAGTAAACACACGCGTTTACTAACTCATTACTAACTTTTTTTTTTTCTAAGAGTGTAGCGTTCGTGAAATAACGACTTCAGAACCTCCACGTCTCTCGGCAGTGGATCTTCCTGAAGGCAGAAGAAAGAACGTCCGTGCACTCTCACCAACACTCTCTTTACTGGCGAGCGTTGCGGTGGTTACGGAGTTCACAAGTGCTGGATAGGCTTACAGGCAGAGTGCGCCATTTTCCTCGCTCGTGAACGTGCGTGCTTTTCCGAAGCATTCTTCGTGTTTCTAGATGGTTCTGGAGGTTCTGCGACCATCGTTAACAAGTTTGCTTTTGAAGCTTCGGACTATTGATTTAGCGGTCGCTTCCCAGAGGTGAGTGACGAGCATTTATACTGCTTATTCATTAGCAGTATGGCAGAGGCAGTCCTTGCGCCATTTTTATCGCTTGAGTTCTGTCTTTGTTGTGTAGCTTGAATGCTTGTGCGACTACAACCAAACAAAGAGAGTTAGGGCGTGCATGAACTAGCAAAATGAATACGTAAGCGTCTGTCAGCAGCATAGATAGTTAGTGCACCTGGTAGAGTTGTTGTGTAAATTCTGCCAAGAATTTATAGACGTAATGAAATGCTCGCAATGAAAATAGCGCTGTACCAGTCTGACGTGTTTGACTATAGGCATGGTTCACTGAGGTTTGTTGTGTAAAACACTGACTTTTATGTGAATAATAATGCTCGCTTGCTCGTATGGCCCGCCTCATTGTGTTAGGACAATTCACGATGACTTTTCAAAAATGTTGTTTGCATGACTGGCTCGCTTCACCTTTCCAGTTTACGGCAGGGCAAGCTAGTTTGCAGTTTGCACCGCGCAAAGTCACTTTACGTTTCCGTATTTTAACGTCTGTGACAACAAGGTGGTGTTCAAAGTGGTGTTTGGTGCATTGTGGGGTTTCTTTGTTGTTTGCACTGCCGTCTCGTGTGATGTAAATTCTTCAACAACATTCGCACTAATTTATCCCATAAATCAATTTTGTACTGCGCCGCTTTTGACACGATTAGATTTTATATGACAAGTACCGTGCATTCTTATGCAAATATGTGCTACTTCTGTACTGGTAACTTAATTATTAACATGCACTGGTGGTACCGACTAGAGTTCTCAATTTTTTTTTGGTGACTGGCTTCCAGATTGATGACCCGCTTGTTATTCGACACCTCGATAATGGCTTGCAACGTGATCTCGCTATAGGAAAAAGGCTCTTTACCTTCCGTTTCTCCACGCACGTCGAAAAAAGTTGCACATTGATTTTTCCGAGGAAGGGGGAATGGCGTGCTTCAAATTTGATTTTATACTTCGAAAATATTGTATAGCTTTACATCAACTTGAGTGCGTGTGTTTGCATCTGCATGCATGTGGCTGTGCGTGTACGTGTGTGTGCGCGCTGGTGTGTGTGTGGGTGGGGCGTGTATGGGCGGTGTGTGTGTGTGTGTGTGTGTGTGTGTGTGCTCATGTGTGTAGGTATAGGTACGGAATGTTTTATTTTGCAGGTGTATTCAAACGTATATCATGAGTCCTATTACGTTCCAGCTAATTGGAGCTGCAAAGGCACCAAAACTGCCGCAAAGGCAATTCAAATCTTTTAAACTCTCTCTTACAAGCTTGCACGAATAAGCGCATTTTATAATGCTAGTACATTATATGAAGTTAAGGTGCTTCTCGCCTTGCTGTTTTAACACCTAATTGTTGAAACTTTTTTCCTCATTTTTTGTGAAGCTGTTTAAAATTGCCAGATAGTGATGTCACCCTGTGAAAAAGTCTTCCTGCGTCAAAAAACGGTGGTGAAGGCTTCTTAAATGGCCAAGTGAACCCCATTGGAACACAGTTCTCGACTTAAGCTCCAGCAACAGAACCAATTATTACTACATTGACCCCACAGGTCAGGTAGCTACGTAAGCACTGACGTTTCGCGATACTAATTCCAATGTTTTGCTAAGCAAGTCAAAGAATGCCCAAATAAATACATAAATAAAGCATGGCATCCAAGTGGCATCACTAATAGTAAAACTGTACCGTTAGTATCAGCTTGACGAACAGCTTACGTCAAGCAACAATTTCTCTTCTTGCACATGTTTTTCTGAATTAACGATTGACACTTCGCACGTGTGTGAGATTAATAACTGAATAAACTTAATACTGCGTGTGAATATCTATTTTACGTTTGGACTTGATTGATTCATATGTGGGTTTAACGTCCAAAAACCACCATATGATTAAGAGAGACGCCGTAGTGAAGAGCTCCGGAAATTTCGACCCCCTGGGGTTCTTTAACGTGCATGCAAATCGGAGCACACGGGTCTTCAACAATTCTCCCTCCATCGGAAATGCAGCCGCTGCAGCCGGGATTCGATACCGCAACCTGCGGGTCAGCAGGCGAGTACTTTAGCCACTAGACCACCACGGCGGGGCTTTGTTTTACTTCTTACTTATTCTGAATTTTCAGTTTACTCCTAATGTATTGATGTTGCTGATACACAAATTTCATTCCGTATTGTTATTCACTATGGCTTCTTCTTTGTTAGTTGTTTGCGATGGCCTTGTATTACACGAAGAAATGAAGAAACCAGATTTAGGACACGTTTTCACGTAACCATATGGCAGAATGTGTTCTGTGAAATAAATTTTTGAAATATCTTTTCTTCTTGTTTACTGCCAGCCGAAATAGCAGGTGGCTTTCTGAGCAATATTGTTTTTCTGTGAGTAGTATTTTCCTATTAGATCATGCACACACAAAGCATTGATTGTGATTGATTGATGATATTGGGGTTTAATGTCCCAAACCACCTATGTATATGAGAGGCGTTGTAGTGGAGGGCTCCGGAAATTTTGACCACCCGGAGTTCTTTAACGTGCACCCAAATCTCAGTACACGGGCCTACAACATTACCACCTCCATCGGAAATGCAGCCGCCGCAGCCGGGATTCGATCCCGCGACCTGCGGTTCAGCAGCCGAGTACCTTAGCCACTAGACCACCACGGCGGGGCCACACACAAAGTAATAGCAACAGCTGCAGCAGTTGTATCTACACACTTGCATTGTCGTGTTAAGGTTTTGTATGACGTAGGATAACCTTAGTGTGCATCTAAACCAAATGATAAGCACGAACAGGCAAAAGCAAAGCTGTAGAACTTTACTACGGTCATTTTTACAATTTGCAGGCCATGATTGGTGCTGTTGACCCTATCTGACAGCATGGTTGTTTCCAGATTCCTATAGATAGTTCTAGTTAACATTTAGAGTTCAATGAATGTATGAATGGCTTACATTTTGGTTATCTCGACGCATGCTTGTATACCTGCTATGGTTACCGTAACCGATATTGAGCATAACTGAGCCGATATGAGGTTTAAGAAAGACAACTCAGCTATAAATTTCTTATATGTTTTGTTGTATACCTGAACTAACAACTGAGTTCTTACCATTCATTAAAATATGTTAAATAAATGGGCAGGCATGTTTTGATAGAGCATAAATACCGGCTTGTTCCATGATGACATACCTGCGCAGCCATTTTGTAAAACAATTTTTTTAATGTTATCATATTATCCTGAGAATAACCCCCAACTAGTGACTAAGGTACTCGGCTACTGACCTGCAAGTTGCGGGTTCGAATCCCAGTCGCGGCGGCTGCATTTCTGATGGAGGCGAAAAGTTGTAGGCCTGTGTTCAGATTTGGGTGCACGTTAAAGAACCCCAGGAGGTCGAAATTTTCTGAGCCCTCCAGAACGGCGTCTCTCATAATCACATGGTGGTTTTGGGACGTTAAACCCCACATATCAATCAGTAATGACCTCCAACTCGTCCGTTCAGGTATGCAGGAAATATAAGAAAATTGTATGCTTACTTGCCCCATTTATGTGTCATACCTGTTTACTTATGCCAGAGTACGGGTGACGCTAATGGTGGTGTGCATAAATTTCCTGGGATGCATGAATTCTCTTGTTACTGAATAAGTGGAACACTGCGACGTACACTACCCAGTGAACAATAAGTAGAACACTGTTCCTCATACTCTAAGCGTTATCTGGGACGCATCTCCAATTAAAGGAACTTTTTCGAAAAAATGTTCCGCTTCTAGCTGGAACCTATGTGGAACCAGATTGTGAGTGTAGGTCTTGAACTTGTTTCTAAGCGTGTGTCTATCATGGTGCGTTTCCAATGACAGACTCCCCATTTTTTTCGAAGGCATAACAAACTGCAAGGTGGCTTCTTTACCCAAAGTGTCTGCTGACTCATACCATTCATTCATATCTGAAATAGCCCTGCAACGGATAGAGCAACGCGCCTATTTCATGTGGATTTTACACCATGGTCGTTATGTAACCCCGCATTCCTTGCTTACGCTCGCTCAGCGAATAATTGTAGCCGGCGAACCAAAAAGACACGGAGCGTACTGCGTTTCCTCGAATCGGGCTTTGCGTTCAATAACTCAAACATGCTGGTAGTGAGACCTGAGACAAAGTTTGGCGTACAATCAGTTGCGTTCTTCTGGGTGACAAAACCGTTTTCTTTGGTTGCGCTGAAGCCATTTGCTTCAGCTACCACGACCATGCATGACCACAAAGCCTTGTTTATTCATTTTTCATTCACAATCCGTGGACAGTGGTCGTCGGGATCAAAATGTAACTATAAGCGTCAACGTGGAGGCATTACCGTTAAACAGCAATTGATCTATCATACACAACTTACATAGTTAACTGCCCTTATTGTTGTGCATTAAACTTCGAGAAACTTCTGTAAGAGATGACTTACGTTCTCATTAAAACGATACCTATGGTCAACCATGTTTTTTTTTTCTCAACATCAAGTTTCGACCAACAAAGATGCTGAGGGCTGGGAGCTGAAAGCCACAAAACGAGTTGACTAAGAGCAGTCCCTGTAACTTGCCATAAACAGAAAGCAACATGACCAAGGCGCAGAAAGAAGTATGCTATCATCCTTTCACCATGATAATTACAAAAAGAACAGAAATAAACTGCCCATAAATATAATAGTTATTTTTTGTTAGTGTAATGCATTTACACGAAAAAAGCATCTTGAGCTCAATTCTAAAAATAGTATTACAATGTGAACTTGCTGCAGAACTTATTTTGTGACATTACCGTCAGCAAATAGAAGTGAATGATGAATAATAAATGTGCACACTAACAACCAGAACAAAAATTGTACGAGATACTAACAACCCTCCCTTTTCTTTGTGACGAAATCTCGGTAAGCTTTTTTCACGTGAGAAATAGATATGCATAAGCTAATGAGAACGGTTTCAGGCATATGTAATCAGCAGCGTAATATCTGTTTACTTTAAATTGTTCCTGTGCACGCAAGTTTTTATTCTACAATAAGGTGAGTCTTGGGTAGCTTTTAGGAGCTTGCTCTTTCTACTCGCGGCATGCCCTAAGCCAGTGGCGTGTGCACCAGTGTTGCCTGTAAACTCCTTCGCTCAAACTCAAGAGAACCCTTCCGGTGACTTCAACAATGCTCACTACATGGCGCGCTGCCCCCAAGGCTTCAAATAAGCCTACATGACACCGTTTGTTTGGATGGACACATCTCAAAAAGCGCTCTAAATAACTCAGCCAATATCAGCGGAAAATCGGGGACGCTGTTTCGAGCTTCCACCAAATTTTGATAGTTTTTCATGCACTGTCATTTTGTGGCCAGCCGTAGACGAGTACCCCCCCCCCCCCCATCCCATAGCTACTCGTGATTCAGTGTTTTTCCAAACGCCCTTTTTTAGGAGCGAAGCTCTTTAAGGCGTGGGCTGAGCGTCCCGTCGTAATCCAATGCAGCCACCTCTCGTTAGTTCTTCAACCGACCGTAGAAGGCGGTACTTGTAAATGTAACGAAATGCATATACGCTGGAAAATGCAAGTGGTACAAACTAGACTACGTTACTTGTAGTTGTAAATAATAAATCACAGCATATGCATGGATTGAATGATCATGAGTGGGTTCAAGCGTCTGCCATGCCGTCCATGGTTCCAGCCGTCAGTTATTTCTTGCTTCCATCCATCCGTGCGTCCACAGTCCGTCCGTGCACGCGTCTGTCCGTCAT
Organism: Rhipicephalus microplus; assembly: GCF_013339725.1. NCBI lineage: Eukaryota > Metazoa > Arthropoda > Arachnida > Ixodida > Ixodidae > Rhipicephalus > Rhipicephalus microplus. The sequence goes on from NC_051168.1 coordinate 175,655,462, forward strand.
TCCGTGCGTCCATCCATATGTCAAGTCAAGTCAAGTTTATTAAATAGTTCAGTTGAGTTACATGGTTAGCGTTATTACAGCAGGAGGTCCCAAAGTTTTAGAGAAACTGACAGGGGGACCTCCTATGCTACATGGATGGGGTAATTACAATAATACAGCAATAGTACGGGCTTGTGAGTAATGATGAATAATCTTGATTACAATAAAAATACAATCAATACACAACATAATGGTAATACTCACTATTGAAAATAACAAGGAAATAGTCAAAAGCAAGTGAACAAAAAACAATATTAATGAACTCTACTTGACAAATGCAAAACGTTTCATTATCATTGTCATCAATTATACAAAGGCAAATTGAAGAAGTAAAATGGACTGAAAGTCATTAATCTAACTGCTTGATTCTGAAGTCGCTGATAACGTTCGATGTGCGTGAAATAAGTGTTGGGCCAAGATGATACGCAATACAAAATATGGCTATGAATATAAGCAAAATACAAAGCACGTATGATGTGAGGCGGAAAATAAGTTCGTGTCTTGATGATAACGTGAATACCTAATGCAATCTTTTTAACGAGTGATGCTGCATGTTTATGAAATTTTAGTTCGCTATCTAAGATGACGCCAAGAAACCACGCTTCACTGGAAATGTTTATGATGGTATTACCAATGTGAAGGGAAGGTTGTATGTCAAGTGAAATGCGCGGGGAATGGAACAACATAAACACGGTTTAGTAGCATTGATCTGAAGATAATTGGCCTAGCACCATAAAGTTAATTTATGTAAATCTGTGTTGAGGTCAGACTGGAGTGAAGAACTTATTTAGATGACTGAAAGATGGTGTGTCGTCACGTAAAGTATGCACTCGGTCCTTGTAAGACTGGTAGGTAGATCATTAATAAACATCAAAATAAAAGTGGGCCTAAAATTGATCCCTGTGGAACACCAACGTTAATAAACTTGGCGTTGGGAAATGGTTAATAACATGAACCATTTGAGACCGGTTACTGAGGCAGCTCTTAATAAAACTTAGTGACGGACCAGACATACCAAATGATTCGAGTTTAGCAAGTAGAACGTGATGATTTATAGTGTCAAAAGCCTTCGTCAAATCAATAAACACAGATCCCACAAGTAGCCCTCTATCAATAGCTTGTTGAATTTCCTCCGTTATTGTAATTAGTGCCAGCTCAGTTGAATATCCTTGACGGAATCCGAATTGTTGTGGAGATAAAAGATTAAATGTGGAATAACTTTTCAATTACCTTACCTATAATTCTGTACAAAAGTCTTATCACCCTTCTGAAAAACTGGAACTATTGATTGATATGTGGGGTTTAACGTCCCAAAACCACCATTTGATTAAGAGAGACGCCGTAGTGGAGGGCTCCGGAAATTTCGACCACCTGGGGTTCTTTAACGTGCACCCAAATCTGAGCATATGGGCCTACAACATTTCCGCCTCCATCGGAAATGCAGCCGCCGCAGCCGGGATTCGAACCCGCGACCTGCGGGTCAGCAGCCGAGTACCTTAGCCACTAGATCACCGCGGCGGGGCAAAAACTGGAACTATTTTACCAGCCTTAAGGCAGCTCGGAAACACACCCGCTGAAAACAGTTTGTTAATAATTACTGCCAAAGGTGGTGATATTAGGTTGAAACTAGTTTTACTTTTAGAGGATCAATATGATCTAAACCAGCACTTGTGGTATTTAGTGAGGTGATGACCTGAAGGACTTCATCTGCAGACGTGGAATGAAGATAAAAAGAATGAGTACACCGTGGTATATTGCGTAAATGATCTGGTGATTGCTGCGTATCCGCAGATGCGCAGAAATGCTCACTGAACGTGGCGGCCAGTCTTACAGGGTCGGTATACATTTCGTCGCCTTGGTTTATTTTTATTGTGGGCTCTGAGCAGTTTTTCATGTTCAAAAATTCTTTAATGATTTCCCAGCAGCGTCTCGTGTTACCCGAGTTTTTTACAATGAGATTCTGGTAGTAGTTGCGCTTAGCATGCCTAAGTAAGGAAGATAATGTTGCTGAGTATTTGTGAAAGCGGCCTTTCAATGCGAGGTTATAAAGCTGCAACTTTAGTTTCTTATGAAGGTTATTCTTTTTATTAATGGACTTCAACAACGAGTTGCCTATCCAGGGATTTCTAGGGGAACGATACCACTTCGTGACAGTAGTGGGAGTGGTGCATGCATCTATACCTGAAGCTATTACTTCCAAGAAAGACTCAAAAGCCTGTTCTTCGCAGTCTAGATTAGTCACCGATGTCCAATCTACTGTGCTAATTATTTGCGCAAACTTGTCCGCATCAAATCGGCGTTTCGTAAAGATGTTACATGCCTTGGTATTTTCGGAACCCAGAATGAAAAATACGGGATTATGGTCTGTAATGCTATGATCTATTACATAATCAACATGTTCAGTGGAAATGTTGGAGATGATATGATCTATTAGGGTATTCGAACCTAGTAAATCGTTTCTAGATGGTGCTATGATATGCGACTAAAGCCATAGCAGTATAAACAGTTCATATATTCTAAGCACGATGCACTATCAGGATCAATAATGTTTATATCAAAATCACCACACAAGACAACGTTTTTATTTTCTCTTACTAGGTTATTAAGAATGATGCTTAACTGATTACAAAAATCAGAATACGACGATGAAGGTGACCGATAAATGAAAGCTACAATAGTATTACGGCTATTCAATGGTATAACACTATGGTTGAATTCAAGCCAAACAGATTCACATAAAATATGGTTGAAGGTTATGTCACTACGGCGTGTGTTGGTTAAGGATGAGTTGACAAGTATGGCACTACCGCCACCACAACAGAGCTCCCGATTACAGTATTCAGAATAATAACCTGGCAATCCGTACAAGTTATCCTCATTACCAGACAACCAAGTTTCAGATAAACATATGACAGAGAATGAATGCTTAAGCAAGAAAATCAACGCAACAAGGTCATCCTGGTGATTTCTAAAACTGCGAATGTTTAAGTGAAGTAGTGATAGGGATGGTGACTTCTTGAGTAGCGATTCTGATGTTTGCTGGCACGAGAACGCAGCCATGTTGATCTAAGGTCGGTTTAAAATGGAGACTGATAGGATATCTAAGAGAATACTTGGATATCTTCTGCGCATGCAATTCGAAACACGCGACTGTCATCCGCCTTTCTGTCTTTGATTGTACAATTGTCAGTCCAGAAGCGCTTCCACTGTTTGGCTTTTTTAGGCGCAAGTGCTTGTGCAAAAAGGCCCTTTCGCTCTGGTGTGAGATGGTCATTCACATACACAGGTTTAGGGCCTGTGCTCTGAGAAAACCCTATATCTGTGGTAGACAGGCGTGCCTTTCTTGCCTTCTTAGTGAATTCAGCCTTCTTGTTTCTCGAACAGAATCGCGCAATAATTCTTTGCAATAATTTCTTTGCGCAATAATTGCTTCCATTCTTTGCGGGCACCCGATGCGCGGCATCTATGTCTGTATCGGCAATTGGACAACCAATCTTCTCACCGATAACCTGGACGACTGCCAAGCAGTCTTCGCCCTTTGTCTCAGGGATTCCCTTCAGTTCAGCATTATTAGGTCACGAGTATTGTTCGAGATCACACATTCGTTTACTGAGCTTGTTATTCTCATCCCTCAGGACCTTGTTTTCTTTAGTTAGTGCCTCATTGTCATTCTTTACGCGTTCAAAAAGGTCATTGAACATCACAAGGCTTGTTTTCATCTCTGCGACCTTCTGCCGGAGAGCCTGTAATTCCTTTGCTAGTTCCGCGCAAGTCGGCATTCTCAGTATAAGTAATGAAGAAAAGTAAACTCAAAATACGGAACACAAGAGATAAAATAAAAAAAGAAAATAACCTATATAATTTATATTAAAGGCAGCAGTGGAAGCGAGAAAAAACGCAAAACAGAAAGGAGTGCACCGAGAAGCAACGAACCTGGACGGAGCGAACACAAGGGTCAATGCTTGTACACAGCCGCAAACTGCTGCCAAAATGACAAGCAATGGCAAACTATTGTCTATTTGTAGGGCTCCTTGTCCGGTAGATGGCGAACGCAGCGGCTGAAGTTCAGTGACGTATTTGCACGTGCCAAGGATGCAGCAGCAGCTAGGCAGTGCTGTCCAGTGAGCCGTGCAGATAGGATTCACCCCCTGAACGGAGCGAACACAAGGGTCAATGTTTGTACACAGCCGCCACCACTGCTGCCAAAAATTCATTTGTGCACGCGTGCATGCATCCGTCCATACGTACGTTCTCTCGTGCGTCCATCCGTTCGTTCGTAAGTTCGTCCATGCGTCTATCTGTCCATCTGTCTCTGCATTCAACCATGCGTCTGTCTGTTCACTCATGCGCCATCCGTCTATCCGTGCGTCCGTACTTTCGTACATCCGTCCAAGCTTCCGTCCATGCGTGCTATCGTCCATTCGCCCATCCTTTCGTGTGCCCATCCGTGAATCCGTCCATCCGTGCGTCAGACAGACAGACAGATGAAGGACGGACGCGGCCAGCGGATGATTGATGGTTCACTGATAAAAAGTAAGATACACGCAAGGCGGCGGTGGCTCGTGCTCGAAGACGGTAACCTGGTGTACGAGCACGCGAGAAAATAGAAATAACCTGACACGAAGACGTTCGTGATCGCCTGTTGGTCGGCCGCGCTGTACGCTAGGAGGCGCAGTGTAGTAAAATGAAAGCCGTTATTGCGCACGCGCACGTTCAGAAGGTCGGCGAATGGACAAGGTGGCAAAGGGGCGTGGGCACAAGGCGGTGGCGGCTCACGCTGGAAGACAGAACCCCGATGTGCGAGTGCGCGAAGCAGAGTCGTGCCGTGAAGCTGCTCGGCGACACCACCAAGCTCCAGGCGTGTGAGCACGGGAGGCCGAAGCGGCGCGGCAGCAGCGTGCGGACCCAGCCTCACTTCAGTCTTCATCATTCACCCCGTTGTTATGCTGTAATTTTTTTTCTTTCAGGCTAAAACCTTGACAAGGCAAAAGCCTTCTATACATCAGGCGTGAAATGTCGGTAGCGTCGTCCGCATCGGCGTCAACGCGTTACCAACGCTTCCCGTTACATTCATCAAGCTCTAAACCTAACCGTCGGTGGTGTCCAGCTTCAAGGTGAACATGTTACATGCATCAAGCGAGCTCGAAACGTAAGCGTCGATGGCATTGTCCAGCTTCAGTGTCAACACTAATCCATAGGTGCATTAAGCGCGAAATGTAGCCGTCAGTGGCGTCCAGCCTTGGCGTCAACACGTTACATGCATCAAGCTCAAAACGTAACCGCTGGTACTGTCCAGCGTCGCCGTCACCACATTACATGCATCAAGCTGAAAGGTAACCGAGGGTTGCGTCGTCCAGCGTCAGCGTCAACACGAGCACTTTGTGCATTAAGCGCGAAATGTAACCGTTGGTGGCATCCTGCATTGCCCATCCGTTTGTAAGTACGTCCGTCAGTCAGGCCATCCGTCCATGCATCTGTCTGTCCATCCGTGCGTCCATTTGTCTGTCTGCTTTCCCCATCGGTCCGCCTATCTGTCCGTCAGCCAGTCTATCCGTCCGACAATCCGTCCATCCGTTTGCGTCCGTTTGTGCATCCGTCTGTCGGTATGCTTCGTCCTACTCGTCATCATTCACCTCGATGATATGCTGTGATTTTTTGTGCTACCTGGGGCTTTGATGAATCTAATGCTTCGTGTTGACGCCGACGCTGGACGTCACCGATGAACACATTTCTCTTTTGATGCATTTATTGTTTCCTGTTGACACCGACACTGGACACCACCGACGGGCATGTTTCACGCTCGATGCATCTACTGCTTTGTGTGGACATAGAGGCTAGGCCGTATTATCGAGGATGAAACGGGGCCAGGCGTACATGCAGTGCGGGCCAAAATATGGCGCAGAATTGTCGTCTGGCAACAATGTGTATCGGCAGCTGTAGGAGCGTTGGCAGCATATGTAGTGGGTCAAAGGCTTGCGCCACCCTAAAATAGGCGCTCATTAAGGCTCACCAAAGGAATCTAAAACCCCTGTATTTTGGAAGGTAGTGACATTCATTGATCTACTCCATTTCACGCTCTTGGTAGGAAGCGAGCAACATTTACACAGGAGCATAGAAAGGAGCTCTAACTTGCCTTGCAGGAACTTAGCAACCTGTTTCTGCCATGTCCTCTTCTCTCATAATATAACTCGAAGAAGACAGTTGTGCTTTTGCGTTTTCGCGCTGAACATCACCCTTAAGCCAAGGTTCTCACTTTTGTCTACATCTTTCGCTAAGCGAGACAGGCCTACCATGCTGCATTACTCTTTTGTTTCAGCTTTAAATTTGGGGAGCGAGACTTTCTTACTTTTTTTTAGAACTGACGTGACTGCTTCAAGGGCTTTGGTGTCGAATTGCGACACTGACACGATAACAAAACCACCTTCTTCTTCAGCGGGTAGTAATCGTGCACATTGTTTCGCGAAGAACATTAACAACTTGCCTTACTGGGCATCCAAGCAAAGGTTCAATGCTAAGTGAAATGACATCGACACATTGTCCAACACATCGTTCATGTTCGCTATCCGCAGCTGTTCCGGAGACCTCTTTTACCATGGCGAGAAGCTCTGGCGCTGATTTTCTTGGTTGCAAAGCAAACTTTGATCGAAGGCCTAGAACTCGCACCGCTGTTTCTGGTAGAGGACATCGCCGTTGATGCGGACGTTCCTTGCCGGTGCTGCTGGTTTCTTCGGCATTCCTGCTCGTAAGCCTACCAGCAACCCTTACCAATGAAATTCGGGGCTAATGCTCGCGGCACTATTGAGTTCCTTTAACACCTTTCTTGGTTGGGGTCCTGGCAAAGCACTCCCGACGGATACTGACAGGAGGCTTGCGTATAAGCGGGCTTGCTGCTGCTGTTCCGACCTGCGTATTTTGCACGATCTGAGCCTGTGTCTACCTGATGGTTCGAGACCACCGAACAACAGCTTCACTTCCTCAGGTAGAACGTTGGTCTAGATGCAGAGAGCCAGTGCACGGGAACGACAGCTGACGTTGATGATGCATGAAACTATAACAGTCGGATTCTGAAAGACAGAGTCGAAAGAGCCAATGGTACTAAAAATATATGTTAAAAGTGGTGTTCCTTGGGCGAGTAGAAAATTCATAGCTTAATTTACTATTTGTGGCACAAATCAGAAAAAGAAAGAAAAGGATGAGACAGAATAGGGCTCCAGTGTAGCGACTAGTTTTTTATTAAAAATGTGCCCTTCATATATACATCCTTGACCACTTGACGTTTCAGTGCATTCACGTATTTAACAACAACATCTCTTTCTCTGATAACATTATTGACGATGAGATGTCACAATTATCCCCTTCCATGATTGTTCGATGAGAAAAATGATTGTGAGAGAGATGATTATTCGATGAGCAAGAAATGGGGTTCTTGAATTCATCAATGCACTGAAAATGTAACGCGGCCATTGATGTGTGCAGAAAGCGCGACTTTTGAATAAAAAAACAGATGCTAGACTGGCACCCTATCTTATCTCCTCCTTTTGTTTTCTTGTCTCGATTGCTCCACAAATATTATATTAGGCTAAGAGATGGCGTGCGGCGAACAGTTGCCGCATTTCTTTCATTTCTTTTCTGCTTATGGTACGATGAGTGTTTCTTTATTTCAAATCAACCTACTTCGTAGTGTTCAAGATCTATAAATTATGCGTAATAGATGACGATTCGAAACTGGCGACGCATGCTCAGGATGAGGATGAGATCCGGCATGTAATAATTTCATGAAAGCTGTGGGAAAAGATTTTTTGGCGACCACTACCACATATTGTGTTGAATATACCGCCTTCATGATACTTTCTCAGCCATAAGTGCAACGGTAATCATATTATGACATATGAGTGAGTAGACTAATTTTGTCGGATGTTTTACGTGCTCAGCTATGAACAAAGCGCGCAAGCAATTATTTGTTCCGGTTAGATTGCATGCGCCACAGCCCGTCCTTGTTGTGTATGTGGCTTTGTTTCTGTCATGACTAGTTATGTCAAATGCATTAGCTATTATTAACTCTATAACACATCCATAAAACATAAATAAACATATAAAAAAGCTTTAAATACATTGGCAAGGTATTTGCGCTGGTAAAGATGAACAGCGCAGTAAGGAATGCCATACTCTTCCAGGCCTTGCTATAGACCTTGCATTGATCACTATAGACGATATACAGAAGTCAAGGAAACCCATAAGTCAGTCAGCAGTACTTGCACTGCTTATCGTTTGCTACGATCATTTGTGCAAATTAAGGATATTCTTTACGCAGCTAAGAGCTCGAACCAATACTTTCTCAAAATGTATTGGTGTAGTCACAAGATATGGGCTTTGTAGGGTGACCAGAGCAAAGGCAAACATGTAAAAAAATAGCAAATGAAAGCGCTTCAGCCTCACAAGAATAAAAGGTGAAATTTTATGAATATTTATTGCACTCAAGAACGTGAGTCAGATGAGTGAAAACACCGCACTTCATTATTCGCATGGTGTTCCTCTCATCAAGTTAGGTTAACGGTTGAAACGGTATCGGCTGTATGAATTTAAAGATGCTCACAATGTTTCCTGCTCTTCCAAGTTGAAGACTGGAGTGACAGTATGAAAATGTATTGCACAAAGACAGAGCAGTATGTACTGGTGACCATTAAAACGATTACCATTACCCCAGGTAAAGCAGAACGTTGAATTAACGTAGTTTCAATGTATTCAATAGGAGGCATCGTTAGACGGTAAAATATAACATTGCACCAACGTTTATAGTAATACGTTGCCATAACACAGTGTGCCTAATGTTGCAGCAACATTCCAATCATGATGTTGTCCTAACGTGTTGTTTTTACCGAGGCAACAAATTTCAAATTATTACGTTGCTTTAACGTGATGGTATTATTGTGGCAACAACAATCAAGTAATTTCATTGCATCAACGTTGTATATAGACTTGAAACCCTTGTTTAACAGCAAACGTACCGACAACATGGGGAGCATAATCGCTGAAACATCCAATTACACACGCGGCAACGTTTTCAACTTCGTGTACTCAATCGAATAATGGCTGACAGTGGCCAGTTAGTGCGGTTGAGTAAGAAATAGAAGAAGCAGGAGCAATACAGACAAAAGTTCAGCCTATGTTCTTCACACACTAATTGTTCTGTGAATCTGATTTCTTTACACAGCTGCACTCTATGTTTTAGTTTATTTATTTGCTTGACAATACAGGATTGCTGTAGTGCAGGAGACAAAAAAATCACCATGAGTCACTTGACTAAGCCTCTATAGCTCCGCACCATACGTTCTTCACACAGATTGACTCCATTGGCAAAAAAAAAGAAACACAAGAACACGATCACGTGCTGGAAACCATTGCGTCGCATTCCTACTTATGTAGTTAGATACACTTAACACAGTGAATTTATATGTGAGAAAGATATGTGCAAGAGCGAGCGTTTTAGGACCCCGAATTTGCAGACTACAAGAAACCGGCTGTAGGCAGGCTTCATCTTAGCATGTATGCATGCAGACTTGAATAAATTGCCGGTCTATTTTAATTATTACTGTGTGGATGTAAAAATAGCATGGGAACCATTACACAATAAAGTGGGCAAACAGTAGTTGAATCAAACTGTGCCTTTATTATGATGCATCACCACAATCATGTTTTAAAGAGTGCTTTTAGATTAAACACACAAGAAACTGATCTAATAAAAGGGGACATACATGCTTGCATGATGCAACGTGACAGCCACAACAAACCCTACGTTTGGCAAGAATTGTGAAAGTGGAACCAATAGGAACTATGAAGCTAGAAAAACAGCTTTTTCACAGAGCCCTTACTCTTGGGGACATGAAAAGCAATGCAATGATTTGAGAAAAAGATGCAAACAGGAAAATCAGTAACTAGATATAGTAATGAAGTAAAATCACGATCGAAAGAGAGAGAGAGAGATAAGGCATGAAGAAATGTAGAAAGGTTCACCGGAAAGCAAGTATCTGATTTGCTATCCTGCGCTAAGAAAGGGAGACAGAAAGGTAAGAAAAACGGAATGAGAGAGAAAAAGGGAGCGGGAGAAAGTGAAAACACACACGCACACTAGAATGTCACAAACATTCGACGAGACGGGTCAATCGCAGAAATTTTAGAAGGACAGTTGAAGTCGCAATAAATGTATAGACATGCTGAGGTTTCGGAGAGAAAACAGTGCCCATTCTGGTTCGAAACTGCCCTGACAATTGTTTACAGTACTCAAGTATCTGGTAGTGTCTGTTACTGATGAAAATGCAATATAGCAGCTATTTCACGTGCTCTGCTCTTACAGCTTTGTTGGGAACTCGCATCGTCATGAAAGCATTTCATGTCTTTCTTAATAACTGCGTGTAAGTAAACATCGGCCAAAAATCAAACAATCATAAAAAAGTGTGTTGTTCTGTCACTGCCAAAGCTATCATTCACGGCACACACAGCAAACCCCAGGCCGGCAGAACACACTGTCTGCAAGCTAATATAAACATCAAATGGCGCCACGATGGAATGCCGCACGAATACAGAAAGACGATCACTCACAACAAACACAGTAGACACCAAACTAGAGAAAGCACGCCTGCTGAAAACACTGTGTTGTTGGTAAGAAAACCTAAACCAGAAATTGCAGTATCGGGAAAGGGCACAGTAATCTGGAAACAATATCATCCACAGCAAATCTGGGAGACGCCAACAAGGCAATGCCAAGCCTGTACAACACACTATGCAACACACAAATGGCACCAGACCACTCCAGTCCTCTTGCTATTTGTCCAAAGCCTGGCTTCAGCTTCGCTTTTATTGTAAGGCTTATGTCGGCTTGAACAAATGCACCTACCGATTGCGATTCCCTTGCTCCAGTTGGTCGAGCGAGAAAACACACAACTGAGGCAAAGCTGCTAATGAGATGCTATTCTTTCTTCACATGACTTCACGCAGCTTTCTATGTAGTAGATGTAAAAGTAGCACCAGGTTTATGCAGCTGTTTGGGCGACTGATACATTTGGTCAACTGCAGTGTTTTTCTAGTTGGTCACAACCTAAACGGTTGGGGCATATGTCACATGTGTGCTCCTTTCTCATTTAACCTGCCACCGTGCACTTGAATCCTGTAAGTTCTGGCCGTTACCGATCCCACAACACCACCTTTTTTCTACGGAATTCGAGGGGTGAACGGTTGCAGTCTTAATGGAGTCTTCTTTCTTCAGTGAAGGAAGCTTCGATGCTTTCTCTCTGTAGTAGTTTCTTACTAGCTCCATTTTTTTCTACCAAGTCTGCTAGTGCAGGGTAGGTTTTTTAAGCAGCGTGTTTGTTGTTGACAGAGTAGGTATGGTAACCTGTCAGCAGTTAGGCGAGCTTCCCTTTATGTTCCAGCGTGATGTACATGCTTAAGTAGCACCACGTTTATGCAGCTGTCTGGACGACTAATACATTTGCTCAACTGCAGTGTTTTTCTAGTTGGTCACAACACAACGAAAGCTTAGCTGTATTTATCAAACTCTCAACTATTAAATTCGACTGAGGTTGGTTTGAGCTAAAAGTCATGTGCGAGCTGCCACTGCTTGGGGAACTTGGCGAGCTCTGCACATGACAATTGTGGACTACTGTCGCTAGTTCGCACAAATGGTGATTCATACCTGGTAAGGATTGTTGTCCGATCATCTTGTCGCGCTGCTGCTCATTGTTACATTCAAGCACTTCTAGGATTGAGGCAGTGGGGGAAGAGCCGAGACGTTATTTAGCTTGCCATTTTAATTAGGCAGCGACGGGTGCAGCGGGTATACCCTTTGTTGCATGTCGGCGTAGAGTGTGAATGTAGAGTTCATTTCTGGTCATAGAGTCACCTCAGTTGGAGGATCAAAATCTAAACTGTTCTAGATAAGGGCAACAAGTCCGCCGACTACGGAAAGTCGGAGTATCACCGTCAGTTCGAAGTTTCTGTATTTGCAACGGTCAAATAAAGCAGAAATTACTGTGTGAACAGATTTCAGTTCGCCCACAAATCGCCGATCATGCACTTACGCGCTCAGATTTCTCTGCTGTGGACGTTATTTTGTGTAGGAAGATCCGCATAAGGTGAGCTCACTGATGATGCGTAGCTGTTGCGTGGAGGTAGTCTGCTTTTTTCACTGGAGGTTCTCGTTATTGGTCACACTTGAATGACTCCTCACGCTTGACTAAGCAACCGTAACCTTACGCCTTTGACCGAGAATGCAGAGCGAAAACACACGAAAGTAAGATGCTCCATGCTACTGTGTTACGATGATGATGACGATAATAGTGAGTCGAAATCGAAATTGCACAAGTTTTGATTTCAACCTTATTTTTAGAGTGGTTTTGTAACAGTAAAAAAAAGACAGGTAAGGCAGCATAAAAAAACTGAGACAAAAGTTGTTTGCAAAGAACCGAAATACTGTACGCACTAAAATACCCGCAGGACAACGCTAGGACAGCGCAACTGCTGAAGTTTCTGTTACGCACTCATTATTTGCTTTTTTTTGCACCCCCATGATGCGTTTTTACGATGGTTTTTATGTTGCACTCATCACATGTTACCAAAAGAAAAATGCAGTATTGATAAAAAATATTATTACAATTTGCGCGAAGAATGTCTGAAATTACCTAGTTATAAAACAAGATATAGCCTTTAAGGTTGAGACAGCATTTATTTGTCTCGAGGTTATACATTGTCAACGTCAGACCGCGCCTTGCATCGTGGGCTGTTATAGACACGTGATAGTTTCGCGCTCAATATAATGGAGGGTTTCGTCGTTGTCCCTTCATCAGTAGTTAATAATGTATATTTTTAATTTAGAGTGTGCTCGGCTGCATTTATCGACTTTGTGTTCTGTGGTGCCCCCTCCAGTCCGTGTACAACAAAGCAAGGCGTTTGGCGGTGGTAACGGCTTCCACCTGACCACTCCTCAGGCTGCATGATCGGGTAAGTAGCGGGGTTGGCAGTCTTCTCTTTTGAAGCCCTGTTCGACATCGCATGTTTCATCGCACTAATTGTGACGTAAGTCACAATCACTGCCGGTATCACACGGGCACTTTTGATCGTTATTTGGCTCCCGATTTGTGGTTTGACTCTCGTTTCGGGCAAACTTGATCCACATGAACTTGCACCGCGTAGCAACGATCATTGTTGAACGCGATCAAGAAATTAGACCCGTCGTCATTCTGTTCTCTCGCTAGAACTATCGCCATGGCATACCAACTAAGCCAAGCTGCCACACTTCAAAATCAACCTCACTTACGAGGAGAAGTGCTCGTGTGACACCAATGCAATCTACTCTATGCAACCAAAAATCATAAATGCGTCATTTTTGCCTACATTCACTTTCAATATCTCGATATATGTAGTGTATACGATGTATGCACTAAATAAGGTAAAGTATTATCAACTATACTAATATTAAATGATTTTTAGGCTGCTCTGTGTGATTATGTCTACAAAAAATTGGCCTTTTCAATGATTGGCAGCTCTTGTTCATTTAAAAAACGCTTTCAGCATGTTTCCCCGGGCCACCACCTTTCCCGTAACCTCTTCCGTTGCGTCTATTATCATGGCCTTCTGCATTTGGCTCAAGTCAGCGTTACTATATTGTACAAGTTTCTTCGTTTTATAGCATTAATATTATTTTCCTCCAAGTGATCTGTGAGGAGAACAAGTATAATTCTATTAAGGGAGTTATAACAATCGCAGCCTGTAAAGCGTATCCGTATGGACGTGGTGACGTGCAGCACAACTATTCATTTGCCTCAACCACTTGGAAATAATTGAAATGGGAACAAATAATGGAACTTCAGTAATACTTGTGTAACCAATCTCGACACCGGAATGCTAACCACCCAAATGTTGGCCACTACCTGAATGACCTATTGTTCGAGAATTACTAGAGTTGAATAACCTCCTGTTAAAGACTACGTGAAAGTGTTGCACTATCTTTAAAGACACCTACAATCCCACTTGTAGATTCGGAAATGCCTTGTCACTGTTGTTTGTATGCTATAAAGGTTTCATGGTGTCTACCCTTAAGACTGCGTCCCATCTTACCCATTAACCTCCTGCTGCATGTCAGTAATTGTGTACATCATGCATTTACCACAGATTACACACTTCTGCCTGTGATGAGTGCGGCGGTGCTTCCTTCCTTTCATCTGATTGATGAATCAGCGTAGGTCAGAAAGCTTTGGCGGCAATAAAAGCTACTTCAACTCCAGCACTTTCTCTCTATTTTCCAGTAAAGTTTGTGAGGAACACTGCATATGCTAAGTGCGGTTGCCATCTTCTTTTCTTGCAGCCCTTCAAATGATCTGTAGCTTCTCTTTAAGCCTAGGATAACTCGCATTCCTAAGCGAATCCTCGGCTACAGGCAATGCGTCTTGAGTTGAACCTGGAATATGAAGTCTAGGCACTTACTATGAAATTGCTTCTACAACCTTGTGTTTCACAAAGTGATCCACACAGAGCACTCTGCAAGGCCATGTGCATGGCCACCCTCTTGGCCCTTTTTGTGTGACCCATTGGGAAAGGCAGCAGTGGCTTATATGGACGAGATGTATACCGCTGCTACGTAGTCTACGCAGTCACCCCTGAAGAACGAACCAAGTCGGTTTCGAAACATCAGGTTTCTTCAAAACTTTTGGTTGGTCTAAACATCTCTCAGTTTCATACCTAACCAGACGGACTTCTGTCAAATTTTACATTCACCCCTAACTTTTGCACCATTTTGTACAAAGCTGCTTTAGGCACACGAATTCGATTGTGAAACATTCGGGAATCTCATGTGTTGCCACAAGATGCTAGAGCTTGTGCTGCAAAACCTTCATACTGGGCTTGACAAGCCACTTGCAGTCTACAGATTCTACCAAAATAAACAGTAAAAAATTATCCACATAGCAGGAGATTGTACAGCACTGAAGCCTAGCCATCTGTTAATATTGTTCTTTTAAATACTGGTCAAGTGCAGGTCTCGAAAAATTGATACAGTGCTCAAATAAATAATAATACCCTTATCCTGCCGTTGAAAATACGCCTTTATGACAGAGCCAAGAAAAGTAGACTCAATTAACAGCGTGAGAAACACTTCCAAACAGATGCCAGTGACATTAAACACTTTCCAGGGAAAGATAGTGCTCAAAGAAATTCGATAGCTTTCTTGATGCAGAGCAGTAGATTCTTTGCGCAAGCAGGCTGTTCATATTTGGTTTCATTGCATTGATTTTTAATGACTTGTACTTAGCCTGTGCAGAAAGAAAAAAATAATAAAATGTTGATGACTTCTAGTGCTGTAAGATCCTCCTGCTTTGCCGATGATTTTTTGGTGTTTCACTAGGCAGAATCGATAGGCTGGGAGTAGAGTGCCGTGCCCACTTTGAAGCTTTCTTAGGATGTGCTGCAACTTCTTGAAATAGAGTATCTGCTTGTTGAATGCGGCACAATAAAATTTTTGAACTTAAGGTAGTTTCTCAGAGAATAACACTCATATTGGTGGTATGAACCTTGTGCTTGAAAGCCATTGCTGCTTTTGTATCGCAGTATTCAAGATTGGCTAGAAGGTGGAACATGCACATGCATTTACAGAATGCTCTGTGGCAATCGACTCATCTCAGACAAGGTGGATGATGCATTCTCCGAGTAAATATCTCATTTTAAAATTGCGGGATTCACTCTAGATGTGTTGTTGTTGGTAGCTTCGAGTTTGCTTACGTATGTAATGGATCCTAGGCGTTAAGAGGAGTGGCTGGTCACATCGAAGGCCCAAAAAAGGAATAAGTCAATTGTGTACATTGCATGTAGAGTGTCTCTCGCAGACTCAAGGAGGTAGGGAGAAAGTGTTGAATTACAGGAGTGTACTTTCCTGCCTGTGCAGATCCACCTCTTGAATCTACTGAAAAGGTTGTAGCTCTGATCACAAGCAGAAGTGTGTAACATGTTTTAAACACATGGTGAACACAATTCTTTTAACAAAGAAAAATCAGCCTCTAAAATTTTCTTCTGTTCATTCATAGCGAGGGTCTCGTTCCTCTAGACTTAATTCTTTTAGGTTGTGTAGGAGGGCCTTTTGTCCGCTACTAACACGTAGAAATATCACGTGCTACGAACCGTGCCCACTAACACTCCTAGGTTTGCGTGCTCGAAAACACTCGATAATGTCGACCAGAGGACCGCCACTACTATAGCTGATTGATAAGAGCATCGAATGCATTATCCAAAGGTTGTAGGTTCAGCCTTTTCCGGTGGAATGTCGTGTGTTTGTCCACCTTAATTTCTGATCATATTTATCGTAATTGCTATACTACAGTCAAAAATCTGTTAATAAGGTTTCCTATACGAGCTGATTGTCTGTTTTCAGTGAAGGACTAAATATACATCTGCACTGCTTTGTAATAAATTTCAGTTGGAAGATGGTTCTGCATCTTTCCATCTTTTGACCCTCCAAAGGCTATTGCTTAGAGCAGCCTTTGCAGTCGAGTTAACTTGTCGCATAGATATGCGGAGGCTCGGTTGTTGTCTTCAAAATATCAAGTGAATTATGCTTGTGCTACTATTACTTGCACAACACCCCTTTGGTTTCTGTCTAAACAACCCACTGCCTTCTACGTCAAAAGTTTGTGTTGGCTTCCACAACTCTTGCATGTGCTCTCCTAGCAGACTTGTTCAATTGAAGAGGGGCAGACTTGCATGGGAGCACAAAGGCTTACGCCCTTGCTTTGGCTGCACATTTTTATGGGTCTTGCATATTTACATCTCAGAAGCAATTATCGCTGCACCCAGACAGCCTTCATTAGAAAAAGTTGTGCGGTGACCACGTCCATGCGGTTTTGTGTACATGTAGCCAACTATGTTCCCATAAAAACCACGTTACGTCTTGCCTCACTTGTTTAGCGCCCTCTGAAACCGAAATCATGACTGAGCTCTGTAAAACCGTTTTTTAGGTAACTAATAGTTCCATCCACGATGAGTGTGTCATTAACTACTGAATGCAACAGAAAAAAACGCTATACAAATATTTTGTGTGAGTGCTCAGGCTGGGTCAATGAAAGATAACTGAGCCCTTATATGCTCCTTTTGTTCTGTGACATGCAGGAGGGTCAGTGGCTCAGACAGGAACCTTACATAATGATACACTCTGTGAGCTCCATTGCAGTCTATAAACAGCAGTGTAAAGGTTTCTCGGAATTTTTGCATGGGCTGATGGGTTAGGTCCATTTTTGAAGAGAGTTTAATTCTTCCCCTTAGTCAAGTCAAAAAGTCATGGAGATAGTGGAGGTGGAGGAGATTGCATGGTCAACTGAAGCATGTGTAAGCATGCTATTGTTGCACCTTTTAGAGAAAGAGCATACTCTTTTGGTGGGATTTTTAGATGAGAGCACTCAGGCTGCATCTTTTTTTGTTTCACTTATCCTGATAGTTTTATTCTGGTGCATGTTGTGATACTTTTATTTCTTGCACTTTTTCTGTATACAGCTTACCCATACTGCACCCAGAGGGACAGGTGAACAGAAAACTTTGGGTGTTGCAATGGTTTAGTTATTGGAAAATAACACAGTAGTTACCGAAATACGCAAAGATGCATACCATCGGGGAACAAAATTGAGGACAGAACAGAAAAGGCGTCACTCGTAACTAACTTGATTCTTGTGTAAGGAACTATGCGAACGACGACGAAGCAGCAAGAAACGGCAAGCCATAGCGTTGGTGCACCTGCGCGCCCCGAGCTTGCACTTGTTTGTGTTTTCGGCCTCTTGACGTTAATCGCTCTACCGGCATTCCTTGGCCTTCCAGTAGGTGTATACGTAAATAAACTACGTGACATCTGCGGAGGTGTGTGCACTCCCGTACAAACCTGGAACTTTGCTCCCGTAAGCTTTCTTCTCTACGTGACACGAACATGGCCACCGAGACCGTCCATGTCACTTGCGGCGTCGTGTATACTCAACGAGATCCTCCTATCTTCACGGGCTCCACTGAGTCGGACGTGGAAGATTGGTTGGCGAGGTACGACAAAGTCGGCGCAAGTAACAAATGGGACGACCCAAGTAAGCTGTGCTACGTCACGTTCTACCTTGCGGACACCGCGCAACTGTGCTTTAATAACCATGCAGCGGACATGTCTACGTGGTCTGCATTCAAGAATGCTATTGCGGACGTCTTTAGACGACCTGGCGCACGCAAGCTTCAAGCAGAGCAGCGTTCACGTCACCGTGCGCAGCAACCAGGCGAGACCTACAAAGGCTACTTTGAAGATGTGTTGCATCTATGCAACCGCCTCAACTCTGCCATGCCCGAGAAAGAAAAAAAAATCAGGCACACTTTGAAAAGCATTGACGACGGCGTCTTTCAGATGCTGCTCGCGAAAAATTCCCCCACAATCGCTTTGCTCGTTTCCCGCTGTCAGAGCTTCGATGAGCCGCGTAGGCAGCGCGCAATTGCTCGTCAAGCCCTCACGACGCCAGACACGTTCGCAAGCTTGCACCAAGCTGCCCATTCTACCAATCAGCAGCTGCTGCTTTCGACAATCAAGGACTTCGTCCGCGAAGAGGTAGCGCGCCAGTTGTAACTGCTGCCACTGACACATGAGCCCGCACAAGCTTTGGCACCGGACCTCCAACACCCCAATCGGACCCAAGTCGCTGAGGCCCTTCCACCGATGCATCAGCAACCACCTGTCACTACGCCTCTCACGTACGCTGCCGTCACTGCACGGCCTACGCAGCAGCGTATGCCGTATGCTCAACCTGCCACGCCGCCCTATGCCGCGCCTACAACCCAAATTGCTGCACCGTATTCCATCGCGAGGTCTTCAGCTCCATTTTACCGTCGCTCAGACGCTTAGAGGACGCCAGATAATAGGCCCATCTGTTTCGCCTCTGGTATCGCTGGACACGTCGTCCGACACTGTCGCCGAGATCCCCCTCCAGTTGAAACCGTGGGCAGACATTGCGTTGTCGGCTAAGACACCATCAACGTACACCACTGACGGTAATCGACCCTACGCAAACCATCGGTCGCTATCGCCCCGACGACGCTCCCTGCCACCTATGCGTCGCCGACCTGCTACGGAAGAGGGAAACTGATTGCTGCAGTTCTGGAGGCAACAGCTGCATACAATTCGAACTGCTTAAGGCATACATCTTTTTTGCCGCAAAACGTTATCGACGTCAATGTTGAGGGGACCGCCGCACAAGCGCTTATCGACACAGGGGCTGCCGTTTCCATAATCTGTGAGACCTTATGCCGCAAGTTGAAAAAGGTGGCGATGCCTCTCTCGGGCCTGATACTCCACACGGCCAACTCGCAGTGCATAAAACCTACGGCTGTACGCACTGCACGTCTCTTATCTAAGGTGAACTTTATGCCATTGAACTTTTTGTGCTGGCATCATGCCCCAACGAAGTCATTCTTGGATAGGACTTTCTTTCGTGTCATCGGGTCATCATTTATTGCTCACGTGCAGAAGTTGCCCTTACACCACTGCCAACCTCTTGTTTGGTAGAGTCTTTTTCCGAAACCTAGAAACTTGTCGTTGTTGCCGACACGGAAATAGCACCGAGAACATTCACCCTTGTAGCCCTGACCTGTACGGCCACTCCTGCCAGAACTGTTTTGTTCACTCCGTCTGACGTATTTACCCGCCGCCATAGCCTACACCTGCCCTTTGCCATACTCACCGTGGAATCCGGTGCTACTGCCATGCTCGTTGCGAACTCGCTATCGTTGCCAGTTACCTTACTTCGCACTTGGGTAACATACAAGACGTTGACCTCTTGCGTCCTCTGGAGTTTGCCGAACACCCACCTCGCCTAAAGCTCAATGCTATGACTCCACCTGTCACCACACTGCCCGCGCCAGACTCATTACAGCCCTCTGTTGCCACTGAGCTCTCACCGACACAAAGACGCGAATTCTTGTTCCTTCTTCAAGAGTTCTGCGGTGCCTTCGATTGCGCTCAATCATCTTTCGGTCGCACAGCAAATATCACGCACCACATTGACACCGGTAGTCATGCTCCTTTACGCCAACGACCATATGAAGTTTCAGCGGAAGAGCGCCGTATTATCAAGGAACAAGTCGCCGATATGCTCAAGCGTGGTGTCATCCAGCCATCGCAGAGCCCTTGGTCGTTCCCTGTCATCATCATCATCATCATCATCATCATCATCAGCCTGACTACGTCCACTGCAGGACAAAGGCCTCTCCCATGTTCCGCCAGTTAACCCGGTCCTGTGTCGGCTGCTGCCAATTTATACCCGCAAACTTCTTAATCTCATCTGCCCACCTAACATTCTGTCTACCCCTAACCCGCTTGCCCTCTCTGGAAATCCAGTCAGTTACCCTTAACGACCAGCGGTTATCCTGTCTACGCGCTACATGCCCTGCCCATGTCCATTTCTTCTTCTTGATTTCAACTATGATATCCTTAACCCCCGTTTGTTCGCTAATCCACTCTGCTCTCTTCTTGTCTCTTAAGGTTACACCTACCATTTTTCTTTCCATTGCGCGCTGCGTCGTCCTCAATTTAAGCTGAACCTTCTTTGTAAGTCTTCAGGTTTCTGCTCCGTAGCTAAGTACCGGCAAGATACAGCTGTTATATACCTTCCTCTTGAGGGATAGTGGCAATCTACCTGTCATTATTTGAGTGTGCTTGCCAAATGTGCTCCACCCCATTCTTATTCTTCTAGTCACTTCAATCTCATGGTTCGGCTCCGCAGTTAATACCTGCCCTAAGTAGACATAATCTTTTACAACTTGAAGTGCACTATTACCTATCTCGAAGCTCTTCCCTGTTGTACTGGTGCGCAAAAAAGATGGGTCTATAGGATTCTGTGTCGACTGCTGCCGGCTCAATAAGATAACTCGGAAGGATGTGTACCCGTCGCCACGCATCGACGATGCTCTCGATCGCTTGCGAAGAGCAGAATACTTCTCCTCTTCAGATTTACGCTCAGGATATTGGCAAGTTCCAATGGCTGATCCCGAACAATCGCAGACTGCGTCTGTAACACCTGATGAGCTGTATTAGTTTATCGCTTTGCCGTTTGGACTCTGCAACGCCCCAGCTACCTTCGAACGGATGATGGACACCATCCTTCGCTGCTACAAGTAGAACACGTGCCTCTGCTACCTAGACGACATCGTCGCTTTTTTTTTTGTGACTTTTCGACTCACCTTGTGCACCTTCGTGATATTCTTACGTGTCTCACCTCTGCTGGCTTTCCACTTAACATCAAAAAGTACCATTTTGCCGCACGTCAGCTCACTATACCGGTTCACGTCGTCTGCAAAGAGGGTGTTCTCCCGGATCCGGCGAAACTCCGCTTCATGGCTGACTATCCGAAGCCCAATTCCGTCAAGACGCTTCGAAGTTTTATCGGCCTGTGCTCATACTTCCATCAATTTATGCGCAACTTCTCTTCCATCATCGCGCCTCTTACCAACCTGTTGACAACTTCCTAAAGGCATTTCTGCTTGGTCAAAAGAGTGCGACGAATCCTTCACCGTGCTTCGGCGGTTAATATTATCACTTCCAATACTACGTAATTTTGACCCCGATGCGCCTACCGAGGTCCACACCGACGCCAGTGGGGTTGGTCTTGGTGCTGTATTGGCTCAACGAAAACCAGGATACCAAGAATACGTGGTCGTTACGCGAGTCGCACCCTCCAGAAAGCCTGCGTGTAATTATTCTGTCAATGAGAAAGAGTGCCTCGCCGTTGTCTGGGCTTTGACGAAGTTCCGCCCATGCCTTTACGGCCGCCCTTTCAAAGTCGTCACGGACCACCACATTCTATGCTGGCTAGCATCGCTTTAAGACCCACCAGGGAGTCTTGGTCGTTGGGCGGTTCGCCTACAGGAATACGACATCGTGTTGTATACCGATCCGGCCGCAAGCACTCCTACGCTGATGCGCTATCTCGCTCGCTGCTACCAGCTGACCCAACCTCCTCGTCACCTTCTTCAGCTGTCATAACCCCAATCGACTTCGCAGACATGGCATCGGAACAACGCAAAGATGTGTGGATTTCCCAACTCCTCGACTTTCTAACTGATGCGTTAGCTAATTCGGTCTCAAGAACTATCCGCCGTCAAGCCACACATTTCGCTATTCAAGACGACTTCTTCTATCGGCGGAATTACACGTCTGAAGGTCGAGGTGGCTGTTAGTGATACCCAACCACAAGCGCTCGGAAATCTGTACTCCTTTCCACAACGACCCACAAAGCGCTCATGCCGGCACCCTCAAAACATACAACCGTCTACGTCAGCGGTACTACTGGCGCGGCATGTACAAATATTTCCGCAAGTACGCACGTGCTTGTACTGCATGCCAGCGACGTAAAGCCCCACCTCAACGCACTGCCGGTACACTTCAGCCCCTGCCTTGTCCACCGCGTCCATTTGACCGTGTCGGTATCGACTTATACGAGCCACTTCCCACGTTGTCTTCTCGAAATAGGTGGATAATTGTCGGCGTGGACCCCTTCACGCGTAATGCGGAGATGGCAGCACTACCCACAGCAACCATGAGGGAAGTTGCGTTTTTCATCTTGCGCAACTTTGTTCTTCGCCATGGTGCTCCCCGCGAACTTTTGAGCAACCGGGGGCTTGTTTTCTTGTCTCACGCCATTCAAGCCTTGCTCGCTCAGTTCAACATGGTTAATCGCATGACGACAGCCTACCCGCAGACGAATGGCCCCACAGAACAATTTAGTCGCACTCTCGGTGATATGTTGACGATGTACACAGCTTCCGACCAAACCAATTGGGACACTGTCCTTCCATTCGTCACATAGGCGTATAACACCGCTACGCACGCGACGACAGGGTTTTCCCCTTTCTTTCTGTTGTACGGACGCGAACCATCGGGCACGTTGGACACTATCCTCCCTTAAACGCCCGACTCCTCTGAGCACACTGCAATTTCTGATGTTGCCAGGTATGCAGAAGATTGCAGACGATTGGCCCGTTCACTGACAACCGAGGACCTTGGCCACCAGAATCTACGGCATGACACCGACTGACCTATCTTTACTTTCACGACAGGTTCTCTCGTTTGGCTCTGGATTTCATTGAGTACTCCTCGCCTTTCGTCGAAATTACTGGCACGATACCACGCGCCCTACCACATTCTCGCCCGTACGTCACAGGTCAATTATGAGATCGAGCGTTTTACACAGTCTGATGACTTACGCAATCGTAGTCGAGAAATTGTGCATGTGAGTCGCCTGAAGCCGCATTACGACCTCGCTATAGTGACTACGCCTTAACTCGCCAGGTTGGCTACGCTATTTACCGGGGACCAATGTAAGGAACTATGCGAACGACGACGAAGTAGCAAGAAACGGCAAGCCACAGCGTTGGTGCACACGCGCGCGTCGAGCTTGCGGTTGTTTGTATTTTCGGCCTGTAGACGTTCTTGCTCTACTGGCGTTCCTCGGCCTTCCAGTAGGTCTGTACCTAAATAAACTACGTGACACTTGGAAAATCAGCGAAATATATAGGCGTAGCAACCATGCGCTTGCACATTGCCTCACATGCTGGTCAAAGAACATGCAATAAGATTGACAACAAAAGAACGATGACAAAAATGCCAGCAAAGAAAAAAAAAGACTCTAAAAAACGTAAACTTCCCACCACGCAGAGCAACAGATGTTACGCTATTACGTGTATCTCCGTTGTTTTTAATGTAGAATGCTTCCATAATTTCACGTGCCAAGGTATCATTGCTTTTTACAACGACTGATACAGTGGAAAATCTATCTCCACATTTGCAGAAACTACTATGTGCTGGCAAATATGCTGAAAGTTTCTTTTCCACGGGAAGTTCTTGCTCCCTAATTTTGTCGTTTATGAACAGGCATATTTGCCTGCAAATTGTGGTTCCTGCAAGTGTGAGGCTAGGTTTTTCCGTGTATCTTTTTTAAAAAGAGTAATGACACTTTAGCACGCAAAATTATGGAAGCATACTACATCAAAAAGAAGAGATACGCATGTTAGTATTACATCTGTTGCTCTGCTTGGTGGGGAAATTTCATTCTTTAGAATCTTTGGTCGTTTAGTGGCTTTTTTGTCATAATTCTTCTGTTGTTAATCCTATCGCGTGTTTTTTTACTAGCATGTGAGGTAATGTGCGTGCGCAAGGTTGCTGCGCTCATATATTTTGCAGATTTTTTGAGAATAATGTTAGTTGTGAGTGATGCCGTTTCTGTTCCCTCCTCACTTTTCTTCTCCGATGATATGCATCTCTTTAAAAATAAGTAGGCATGTACCAAGAAGCTAAACAAAATGATTTATTGAGGTGGCGGTCCCACTACAGCAGCACCCGCTCTGCGTTTTATTCACTGTTTGCTGACGTTCTACGCTCTGCCTATTGATGTTAATTGTATCGCATTAGAAATCTTACATTTTCCACATTCTAATGACAGCTAGTTTTGTCGCCTAGTATGAAGCCGTTTAGCATAGCATTCCAAACAGTGCGAGCAAAAACTAATGCTATTGCTGTACAAGCCGCTGTGGCACTGGCAGAATGGCAAAACTTTTCAACATAATTAAATGAAATTTCCTGAGCCTCTTCATAAACCAATATGCAAGGTTTTTATGATAAAATGTAGCCAGTAAAGCAATTCAAAAGTAATGCAGGCTTCAATCGAATTGAACAGAACAATCTAGGTTTATGAGTGAATAACTTATTTTTTCATTTTTGTGTAGAACAATGTTGAATGGGTTTCCAGGCTACCATGTACCTAATGTCTATGCGAAGTCGTTTCGCGTTCTGACGGATAGCTCATGAATAATAACTGCTTGCATTCACAAATTTATGAATCCACTTGTTCAGGCATTACCGACGAGGTGGAAAAAACAGTCCAAGATCAAGAAATATAATTTTCAATACTCGAAGCAGCAAGTCTTTCTATGCGAAAGAAAAGTGTCATAAGTTAATTAAATAACGCAAGACAGAGTGAATTTAGCTCATTTTTTTGCTTGCCAGATTGTGCGAATTTACTTTTTTTCTTTTATTGCTAATTCACAATTATCGCACATTATCAGGACTATGTCCTGTTTTCGTAATTACCAGTGCTCACTAACTTTGCGTAGCAGCACTTGACTCAACAGATTTTCAACAAATAACAAATATTGCAAACATTTGTTTGTGGTGGCGTCATCTGTGAAAAAGAACCATGAAGTTGTCTCGTGTTAGTACTGACGTTTCTCAAAAGTGATGCCGCTAAACATGACTATGCCAGCCGAAACACGTATGAGTTATTTCTCCAGATTTCAGACTTGAGTGTCTAGCCCAGTGGTTAAATTTAGACGCTACGTCTCCAATACACAATGTAACTCCAAGAAGCTGCTGAAAAAAAAAGAAAGAGACGAAGGAACAAAAGAAGAGAACAAAGCGTGTGACATTCCTGACCAAGTGGTTTGGCAATTGTGCCGAGGATTTCAGGACCTGCTTGGCTGCTCGCCTTTGTAGCCAGGGGACTGCAGAAGCGTTTTTGAAGTACGCAGAGAACTTGACCTTGCCTTCTGTTTTTGAGACTCGTCAGACATTACCTGCTAGTCTTTCCTTCGCGGAGAGGTGAGGAATGTTTAGAGCGTGTGTTCCACTCGACACTGGTTGAAGGGTATTATAACATCGGACCTTTTTCGAGAGATTAGTCTGCACATGTGAAGGAGTGGCGACATAACGCGCGTCGCCTTTTTTTTTTTTAGAGAGGAGCGGAGGTCACAAGGCCAAGCAGCCTCTATAAGCGTTGCACAGAGTGCCGACAGTTGCCAACTGAGAGGTAGCTTGAATCGTCTGCAAATCATTCCTGAAAAATACTAATCCCCCGAGATTCTTTTAACAGTGCGTGGCAGATAACTTTAGAGGCTACGCACTCCCGTTTCGATTTCGATAACCTTCATAGAGGCGCTTTCAGACTTGAAAAGCGCCAACTGACAAGTTTGTGGATAGTTTGCGGGCAAGTTGGTGGAAATTAAACTTGCATGCGTGCGGTAACTATATTATAAACCAAAAGGCAATGAGCCATATTTCCCTGACTGCAGCAAAAAGCGCGGATGGCTGCGTGAGCTCTATAGCGTTCTCAGCCACGCGGAGCAAAATGAACGTCAAGTGTCTCGTCTTGACGCCTTTTGAAGTTTGGAAGCAATATTTTCAGTATGCCAACTTCTTCATAAAAAGTGTCGTTGCTTGCGTAATACTTACTCTCAAATTACGGTAACACATGTATCGCGAATGATCACTGTGTCCTCGAAGATCATTGATGTGATGCCATTTGCTTGTTGTAATGGGCAGTGATGGGTCTAGCACAGAAGCAGCAGGAAGAAAGCTTGAACTGCACGAAATAGACAAGATTGTCATCATTTACTTTAGCAAAGCTTAGCATTGGCAAATAATCTGTTCGGTCATGTAGATCATGGTATATCTTACTTTCCAGGCACATGGCCTTCACTGATCATAGAGGGACATAACGCATTTACTCTCAGCATCGGCCACCATAGACACCTAGAAGATTTGACGTTCGCAGGAAATGCAGACGCACTCAAGCGTATTTCTCCATAGAACTTCTTCGAGTGTTCACTGGGTGCAGCCACAAATGTGTGAGCCGCCTATTCTCTTGCACATCCCAAATGACAAATACAATACCCAGACTGGTTTTGCAGCTTCAACTTGCTAATCCAAGGGTCTCCATCAGCTAGCGGGCTGTTCAGACACTCAAGATGGTAAAAGCACAAAGAAGGTGGGAGGGGGGGAGGCGATTTCAAGTGTAAAACAAAAGAATTGGAACCTTGAAAAAAAAAGACTGTGCATGAGTTTTCGCGATAACCATATCACATGCTAGTGCTAAGAGTACTCACATAGGTGAGCACTAACGAAGCAATCGTTTCGTGTGAACACTTCGTATACCACAACATTGTGCTGGTGTTCTAAAAGTGGAATGAAAATATGTGCAGTACCATCTGAACAAACTGATCAGATTCTGACAGATCTACCGTCGCATTTGCGAAAGCCCAGTAAGTGCGCAGGTGGGATGTGACATGTCAGTCCCAAAATGACTCCCAAGATCCCATATGCGTTTGTCTTGGAGGATTTGAACGCCGAAGCAGCCATCTTTTTCTGCTTCTCGGTCGATTGTATTCCATCGTCAAAAGCTTTCTGTACCTCATGCGGTTTGTCAGTTCTTCGGGGATCTGCCCAATTTAGGCCAAGCGGCGATGTCACTCGACGACGTCATGATATCAAAAATTTTGGTGATCTATGATGTCAACCAATGATTTTATTTGGCACTTGTGTAGACAGCGACAGGCACTTTTCGCGCTTGATAAGGCCTCTAAACTTTTCCGACCATGTGTAATGTGCTGCTTATTTTGTAGGAGCACGCGAATAATAATAACTTTTCACACTGAATTGAATACTGACTAAGGCTCATCAAATAAATACCCACTTTTTGGAGCAAAAATCTGCATCAATATGATAACATCAGATTTGTTGTTAAAAGTTCAGTGGGTGCAATTTGAATATATCTTACAAATAATTGCGGTGCGAGCAGAACTCGTTTTAAGCTGAAAGAAATGGCTCTCATAAGTTTCACTAAATATGAGCATTGCATTCATTATGTAAGTGTAAGACCACCCTCTAAGTTTAAATGTTGCGCTGCTTGACCTCCTCTTTCCCTCTGTCGGCTTACGACACTTGCACCACATCATGACCGTTGTCATCCTGATCTGCATTCATATTCTTGAAGGTTTCAAGTAGTTATGTGAGCAAGAAAAAAAAAGTGGCAAACGATACATCTCTTTAGCGATGCATGAGGCTAGTTACGTTTTGGCTGGCAAATTTCTTCCGCCATTTATGCCCATAAAATAGCCATTTTTTCGCTCATTGCAAGGCAGGAAAACTAGGCTTTGTGTAATGATGGCCAGGAAGTAGTAAAAGATAAATTTCCGGGTAGCTTCTGTATGTAGGGGCAAAAGTATGAAGCGAACAATGCGCAACATCCCCAGTACATGTGCAGAGAGATCCACTGTTAGAGGTTATGCTGGGGCACGTGTGATCCGCTTTGGTGTATTTTTACAAACTGCCACATCCAGTGGCCACATGATCAAGTAGAGGAGGTGACAGTTAAAATCCCCTGAAACGGGTTTGCAAACCTCGCCAGCTATCGCTCGTTTCTCTCAATTCACTACATTCCGCCTGTAGGGTTCCTACAATAAATATGAATGGCACCGGCAGTGAACAATGTTACCGGCTGCAGAGTAAAATCCCGTAAATGGGGCCATCTTAGCACTTTTGTTGACCGAAGAATGCATGACGTAAATCAGAAGTGGAGAAAGGGAAGAAGCAGAGCAGGAAGCTTAGATATGCCGCAGGGACGTCTGATATCATGCCCATCAAGGTGCTGCCTTACAAAGACTGGTGTGCAGTTTGCGGCCTGTTAGCACTGTTTCAAAAAACAGGCAGATCTTCAGAAACACTCAAATAAATAGTTTATTGGAACAGAAGCTGCTCTCAAGTGGAATTTCGAAGCTTTTGTCTTTCTTTCCTTTTTTGGTTCAGTTTGGTTTAAGCTCCGACTGAGGCATTATATAGTGATGCTTATTAAAGTAATTTGAGTGTCATAAAGATGGTATGTTGTAAACGCAAGGTCGTAAAATGCAGTTATTTTGTTGCTTTGCAGGAGGCAAAATGTTGCAAACATAAGTTATACCAGTATAATGAAGGGCTGGCATTGTACGTGAATTAGCCATGTTTTTTTGTGAATTTGCAGCTTAACATGATATTTAAGGGAATGCCCCTACGAAACCACTGATACAATGTCTTCATAAAGAGGAAGTACATAAATTTTTATTCTTATACGACAAAGTGTAGAGCAAAAAACTAAGCTTATCCTATCTAAAAACTATGGGAAATATCACTTAAGGCAAATGCATAAAATTGGGTCAAGTTTGTTTTGATGCTTTAAATTTAGTAGGAGCAATCTGATAGAGTGAGCAGCACTCGTTGGGCTAACTACTAACAAAAAATTTGGCAGTCAACTGTTGCACATCTTGAAGTAACACAGGTGGTGTAGCTAAATAGAAGAGACGCATAGATAACAATTTCCTAGAAAACTGTTCACTGGCAATAGCATATTTATGGGCCCATAAATGGTCGGTAGTCAATGCAGGGCATGAATGCTGAGTAGCAATGTTTATTTTGCCTCAGGAGGTAATTATGCACACAAAGATAGAAAAGAAGATTCTGAATGTTTGTTTTTTTTTTGTTTGAATAAACAATTCTTCTCTGAAAGTACTTGAACATATGCCAAATTAACATGAAAATAAATTTCTTCTCCTTAGTGATAATAATATGTACTCCGTCAATACACAACAAAATATAACGAATCTACAGAGACATTTCGCCTCCTATGTGAGTGGCATCCTCTGTGTGCACAGGCACCAAATGTGTGGAGGTGACCGAATTCACTGATTGTCTCGTATATGTCTACTTATCCGGATGAAGGCCGTGATTGTTGTTGCACGATGCCGGCCACGACGGTGTAACTACTACTCGAAGAGCTTTCTCTTCCTTGTTCTTTGTTCCCGGGCCAGCGTCATCGAATTAAGAAAGTCGAAGGCATGCCCTGTTTTCAACAGTGTTTGATGAGATTTGTCTGAGAATGCGTATTTTTTTGTGATGTCCCCTCTGTGTTCATGAAAACTCATTGACCACTTCCTGGCAGGTTTGCTAATATAAGTGGTGTCGCAGCCACCGCACGGGAACTTGTAAAAAACCCTGTTTTCATCAATTGCAGGGGTGCAGTTTTGGGCTTAGAGAGCACGTTTACCAAAGTACAATGAGGCTTGAAAATTGTTTCAGCTCCCAGTGGACGAAGTGCTATTCGAACAGAGTCTGAAAAACTTTCAACATAAGGTACACAAAAAGTGGCATTTGTGTTTTCACGTGGCAGACTCTTTGTTCCCTTTTGCATGCGTTTCTGGGTGTCATTGATAAACCTGTTCAGATAATAGATTCATTACAATTCACCAACCACGTTTTCCAACAATGTGACTGCAAAGTGCTGATCAGTGATGTATGCGACACCACATGCATGAGTGAAATAGGCTGAGAGCGACGAACAGGGCTCAAAGAGCACAAAGGAGACATTGCAAAAGCCACCCATGCCACGCATTATAAGAAAAAATTCGTCGAACACTGCTCGACGACGGGACATGCCTTCGACTTTAGTAATGAGACAACGCTAGCTCGGGAAAAAAAGTGGGGCAAGAGAAATCTTCTCGAGTCATGATTCAATAGTGTGAAAAGTTGGCGCGCCACAACAACCACGGCCACATACTAAGCGACATACCAGACATGCAGCAAACTCTATAACCTCCGCTCATTTGGTGCCAGGGAATATTGAGGATGCCAGCTGCATATTTGGCGAAATGTCTATGTAGTTATTCCTATATTTTGTTGTGTTAAGTATGAGCCTATATATTTAGTCATGATCTGGCCTGTCTTTTGTCACATTTTCACATCTGCTCCTTAGTTACTAGCTTATTTGCATTCTGCTGTGTACCAAAAAATATGCTGATAGTTTTATTTTCATGTTTTGGATAAAATTTTTTATTTTTTAGGTATATATGAACGTGCCAGAAGAAGAAATTGAGCAGCAAACTTCCATCTTACTTTGCCACCAATGCAGCTGATGAGAAGTGACAGAAAGGAATACTACGCTGTGAGTGCCATCTGTTTGGTAAGCACCATAATTTATGGCAACTTAAACTACTAACAATTTTCTTTGTGCATCATTTCTATTAATTAACACAACGAACATTGCCACCCTGAAAGTAACTAGGTAGACTGAATATGTTTGAGCTGAAGATCCGAAATGAGACCGTAAATAAGCTCGAAATGTTGATTCTTTGCCATCATACTTGAGTAGGGAGCCAATTATTCAGCTCAATAAAGCATCCCGAATTTCATCTCTGCATTTTTTAAGTTTACTGACTGTTGTGTTTTTACACTGCTGGATTGTTACATAGCTTTCTGTCTGTCCTGGCCCAGCTTTCATAGAATGTTGCAGTCATGCTTTGTCAGACGATTCTCTACATTTTTTTAAAGAAGTGTTCCCATTTAATTATTTTGTTTGCTTAATAAGCTACATGTATGGGTCTACTCACTTCCTCTTCATAATGCAGGCCCTCATTTCCAATCGATTGCTTCACATCATGGCTTGTTCCGCGGTCGTCACAGCCATCACCCTGCAATTGCTGTTTGCCGACATGCCTGACAGTGTACCCCTTTTGGACGTTCCCTTACCTGGCAAGACTGTTCAGCCAATTGAAACCACATTGACAAAGTCTCGAGCAAAGACTTTCAACTGTATCATGCTGCTCAGTTTGCATATGTAAACTCCATCGGGCATGTGAACTGTTGCAGCGGTATGGCTGTTAGTTGCTTCTCTGATGGTGATGCAGGTTGGTGTCCATTTGTCATTCTACTCTAAAAGATTGCATTTTCTGTGCCTGCTGCTGTTCTTGTGCCTACATGCTGTGATTGTATGTGTATCCCTAGTTGACATATATGGTGTTATATTTTTGCGAGACATAGGGTACTCGGTCATAATACTTGTTCTGAATACCTTCGAAAAATCAACTTCTTTCTAATGACTTCCGCAAACAAGTAAGAGTACTTTGCCACTTTTGCAAAGATGCGCATAACCACTCACTACGAAAGTATAAACTTAGAAAGTGCAGTCACTGCAAGTGCAAAAAAAAGTTGAAATGCTAAAATTAGTGGCCAACACAGCGCAAAATTTCACAAATGAAAATACTAGACAGTTATGCAGAGCAGTGAATAACAATCTAACAATAACTTGAGCTCACCTTTAAATACAAATTAAGAAAATCTGGACTGAATGAACAAGAATAATTGTGTCAAGGCAGTTTAATAATCCAATAGACAAAAGGACAACAACTTGGTGATGAACTGAACAGAAAATAGTTGCATGCTTTGTGTATTCGTTTCGTGATCAATATTTCTCGCTTGGTTTTGGCTGGGAGGTCACTGTTTTGCCCGAATTACATTGAGCAGTTGCTCCACTGATCACGTTTTACTTTTTTTGACCGGATGTCAGCTACCTTAACTTTCAAATTTGTATTCTTTATGTAATCAATCAGCCACATTTATTCAGCCACTTTTCACTGAATGCGTGTCAGGCAGTAATCATGAAGTTTACTTGCTTTCAAATTGATAAGCTTCTTTTGATGTGCAACATGTTTTGCTACTCTGATATCGGAAGACTTTTCTGTTTTGGTAAAAAGAAGTTCCACTTTCGAACCTTTTAAGCTCCGTCGAAACAAGCTGTACCTGAGTGAAATGTGCCAGTTTTTCAATGCTGCAATATTGCCTCGGTTCATGAAATCATGACATAGGCAGTCAACAGCAGTGGCAACTGTCATTGTATACAATTCATGCACTACTATTTGGAAAATTACCGATCAGTCAATGGCTGTCTTTGATATCCATGTCCTCCTATATATTTAACACATAGCAGTTTTGCCAGTGTCTTCTTCGTTGCCTATTTACTTTCCCACTGATAATGTAAACACTATAGATAAAAGCTTCTTCGTAAAACTTTTGCTAAGATTGCCTAAACAAGTTGTATAAACAGATTGTATAAACAACAACAGTGGCAACCACCATTGTATACAATGCATCAATTACTGTTGGAAAATTACCGATCAGGCAAGGGCTGTATATGATATTCCTATCCTCCTATGTATTTAACACATAGCAGTTTCACCAGTGTCTTCTTTCTTGCCTAATTACTTTCCCACTGATACTGTAAACACTATAGATAAAAACTTTTTTCGTCAAACTTTTGCTAAGATTGTATAAACAAGTTGTGTTATCATTGTGCACCTGTTCTCGTCTTTTTTACGACCAAGCATATTGCCTTGTTCATATTTATTACTGAATGCTTAAATGTGTTTTGTAACACTTCCATTCATGTCTTGCTCTGTGACAACAACAAATAAATAAGAAGTAAGTAGTCTTGGTAAATATATGTCTTCTTTTATTCTTTCATACGGCATTCCGGCACTTCTGCTTGTTCTTTCCTGCCTAAGCTTTTTGACTGCATGTCCTCAAGGTTCCTTCAATTCTGCACATAAGATTACCGCACCCTATACACATATTCACTCATTGTAGTCATTGCTTACAAAGAGCGAAACCACATTTTTCAATGCTCTAAAAAATGCAGAGTGTATTTCACATGTGTTAGGAGCTTTGGGGTTTGAAAAGTGTTTTTTGAAGTTTTTATAGCTTGGCTGTTCCAACACCACTTGTTTATTTATGTACAATTGCGTCGATAAGGAGCTGTTAGGAAATGGTTTTTGTGCGTTGACAATAGTAATTCCATTTTTCCAACCATACCAGAGCTTTTTTCCTAGCCAGAAGCTTCGGGGTGGTTCCTGTAAGAAGTAAACATGCCTTTTATGAATAGCACACACACAGTAGAATATATATTCTGCGCACGTCGCATAAATGTCGACACGTCACACAGCAATGTTGACATCACGTTACTGGTATGCTGCCATCACGTTGCTGGTATATTGACATCACGTTGCTTGTATGTTGACAATACGTTGCTGCTATGTTGTGAAAACATTGTGGTGGTGTTGAGTATGTGATCCCGGACGTCTTTATATCGTCCTGAATGTTACAAGACACGTTATCATGTGATCCGAAAATAGGATGTTAAGCGCGTTTAGGCAACGTTGCTAACTGACATCTGGGCTCTTTCGTTTAACGTTGGGATAACATTCTGCGTTACTTTGAATTTCATTGGCTAAGAAAAAGCTTCGCATCCAACTAATATACCTTGTGGGAGCAGAATAAAAAACTAATAGAAAGACGCCATAAAATGGCGTTAACCAAAGTTAAGATTGGTAGTTCAAATACAGATATTGCTTACGAATAGGAGAATACGAATGTGTTTCTAAGAAGAATTCAGCACTGATGACTTATTTGGGACACTTCACAGTTCGAAGGGTTAGTCATACGTATCAGGTGTGATAGTAATTGCAGTTTTTTGCTTGCTAGACGTTCTTCGGAGTACTTTTTAGCCTGTTGGGACGTGTAGGGTCAAAAAATGCCGACAAAGTTAGTGTCATTGCTTCTGTATCAGCTGTGAAATATCGTGGACTGTTTCAACACAGTGCTCTGGGTTAAGATTTTTTTTAAATAAATTTTGAGCTGCTGACGGCTCGCAACATACGTGCATAATGGAGATAACTTGGTTTACGTACAGAGTCAGGGTTGTCTTAAACAAAATAAGCTTAACTTTAATAGGTTGTCAAAATGTGCGTACGTTTTTCATGGAGAGTGTTGAAAGCATGGAAACTTGCTCTCCTATACTCTGACGGCTTCATAACAATCGCACGCAATTAAAGTGCCCCAATGCTAACGAGCAAAGAAGTAATTATAACACAAGAAGCAGAAAATAAATTCATTTGTAATACTTGTGAACATTTTAAACTCAAGCAACTGACATGACCTCGATACAGATGACAAGAGAGAAAATCGCTTTAGGTAACTTGCATTGCAAAAATATGCGTAATCTTGAGTGGAACTACATATTTGCTTTTAATAATTCTTTCAATTCGTCGCGCTGTTACATTTCGCTGTTAAATTAAGGGGCGAAGCTTCTTATGACGGGGATTGTGCGTCCCGTTGTCGTAGTATATGACCTGTGGCGCGTAAAGCATATCAATGACACATATCCGCATGTCGAAGTGTTAGAAAAAAAACGTAGCGCAGCGTCTTTGTCACGCTCTCGGTGTTAAGAAAGCGCTGACAGGAGAAATGTGTATATATTCTCGTTTAGACCTTGCATTGTTCGCTGAATGGCGGTATTTGTGTATGATGAATTTAGGATAAAAAGAAGCGAGGTGACCATACTTGAAGTGTTCGCTAGATGGACGGACGGGCGCATAAACAGATGCACGGGTGGCCGAACAGACAGACAGACAGACACACGGACAGACGAACGGGCAAACGGACGCACGCACAGACGGACACACGAACGGGCGCACGTACGGATGCACTGACGCACCACGGACTCACGGACGGACGCACGAACAGACGAACAAACTGGCGCACCGACAAACAGAAGGACGCATCGACAAATCTCCAGACGCTTTGCCCCCCTAATCATCGATAACTCTGCGGATATGATGTGATCTTTTTATTTTTCCAACGTATGTTTCATTTTCACACCCAAGTACGGAATACCCGTGACAAACGCTCCATTCGAGTGTGTGATCACGGCTAACACAACTATACTTTCTGGAGAAGTGCAATTAGGCCTTAAAACGCGGCAAGCGACTGTAAAATGCGACAAGCGCCTAGGTGAAAGCATAAGTCAAGGACCGCTGTTTAATATTTTAATCATCAACAAGAAAACGAAGTGTGAGCATGAGAGAACAGGTTGTGGCTGGGGTTGTCGAATGAACGTTTGCCGGTCATCGACGCGTTCGTTATCTCTCTGAGCCATTAAACCTTTGTTTTCACTCACTCCTCCGGTGAATGCATTTTGCTTCTGCAAACGCCAATATTAAGAGGATATATTAAGGGGATCTGATCACACTGCAATTCAAGGCGGCCACGTTAGCGTTATTCAATTATAGCGAATGATATGAAGACCTAAATGTCCGAACAAACTGCGGAAGAGACAAAAGAGCAGGTGACCTGACGACAAAGTGCGAAAGTAATGTCATACGTTTCGGTACACCTGCAAAAGAGCTTCTGACCTTATTCAATGATGCCGTTTCATTTATGATAATGAAGAAAGGAAAAGTTAAATGACCCTGACCGACATACGTTGGGGGCATTTCAGTCACGCATGACAACAAACTGAGCGGCAGGAAATTGAACTGTCACTTGAATGAGACGCTTGAAATGGCTGTCACTAAATGATGGAGCACTTTATGACGGGCGGTAATAAACTTTTTGACAAGTTGTTTTGAAATAACACAAGCTCTTCTTAGCAGCGTAGTGGCAAAGAAAAACTGTCCCCACAGTTAGTATAAAGGCCTGTAGCACGTGCACTGCTGCTAGTTGCGTGAGTGCGCTCAGAGTAGCCAATGCTAAGAATTTTTCGTATTGTGATTATTCAGAGCTTATCTCTTTTGAATGAAGCCACGCTTTTGTTGGACATAAACGGGAGATTTATTTGTAATCATAATTTCGGCGACGCAATAAAGTTTTCTGAGATAAGCAACTGTGAATGTTTCTTAACAACATGTTTCCGTTTCGTTCCTAATAAATCATTCGCCCCTCAGCTTTAGCCGCGACATCAAGCCGCGAATACGAAGTGAGATCTCAGATATGAGTGCATTGTGACTTCATCTATTATACCATGTTTTTCTTTACGTAGTACCTATGGTGGTCTCGTTGATAAGTAGTTACTTATGTTTCAGCTTTTTTGATGTATTCAGTAAGCTCGCACAACCCAAAACATTTTAATAGGTTCTTACTAAGATTAATTTTGGTGTCTCTTATATTTAGTTATGCTTTAAAAATATATGTTATTGGTTTTATAGACTGACAGTCACCCAATGCAATATTGACACGGTGTGAGAATAGGCAGAATGTAGAAAATATTTACAGATTGTAACGGAGTACACAGTGTCTTTGAGCCAAGAGGGCGGTGCAGCAACAACAACAACACGAGATTTTGTTCAGTCGTCATCTTCATCGCCAATATAGCCCAATATTTGATGGTAATAATGGCTTGTACCATATAGCCGCCACCAGCAAAAGCAGCGTCTCGGCACTTAAGAAAGCGTGCGATCCTGCGCAGAGAGGAACGGCTTAATGCGGGAAACATATACAACATCCGTGGGCGGCAGAGACGATGAGGATGAAGTGTCCAAGAGGGGACGGTCTCATAGGTGACCTCGGTCAGTTGGCGCAAGGCTTTGTAAGGCCCATTGTAGTGAGTGAGGAACTGCGAGGACAGACCAACGTGATGGGAGGGAGTCCAGGGCAAGACCGACGCTCTTGGGGAGTAAGAGAATGCTCGGCGACGGCTCTCGTAGTGATCCTTTTGAGAGAGCAGTGAGGCAGAAAGGCGATCTCGAGCAATCCGGCGGGCCGCTCGAGCTCGTGTAGTTGCATCGCAAGCGTACTCAGTAGGCGTGTTAGTATGCGATGGCAGAAGAGTATCAACAGGCAAAGTTAGGTAACGGCCTTAGAAGAGATAGAAGGAATAAAAACCAGAAGTTTCGTGGCGTGACGAGTTGTAGGAAAAAGTCACGTAAGGCCAAGTGGCATCCCAATCCCCATTATCAGCGGAGGCATACATGGACAGCATTGTAGTCAGTGTGCGGTTGAGGCACTCAGTGAGTATATTCGTTTGCGGATGGTAGGCAGGGGTGAACTTACGACGTGTGGAACAGGAGCGAAGAATGTCGTTCACGACCTTGGAGAGAAATGAACGACCACGGTCAGTCAGCAGTTGACGCGGTGCTCCATGGTGGAGAATAACGTCATGAAAGAGAAAGCCCGCGACATAGGTAGCACAGCTTGTTGGTAGCACTCGCGCGATGGCAAAGCGGGTCGCGTAGTCTGTAGCCACCACTGCCCACTTATTCCCACTCAGAGACGATGGAAATGGTCTAATGAGATCGCGGCTGACGCGGTAGAACAGGTCTGTTGAAATGTCGATAGGCTAAAGTGGGCCAGGTGGTATCAAGGAAGGATGCTTGCGGCACTGGTAGGACTCACAAGATGCACTGTATCAGGGCACAGAGCGGCAAAGGAGGGCCAGAGGAATAAACGTCGTATGGCAGTTGCGGAATTTATAA
The DNA here is from genome assembly GCF_013339725.1 of Rhipicephalus microplus. NCBI lineage: Eukaryota > Metazoa > Arthropoda > Arachnida > Ixodida > Ixodidae > Rhipicephalus > Rhipicephalus microplus. The sequence continues at coordinate 175,693,424 of NC_051168.1, forward strand.
GCACAGTGGAACGGAGCGTTGCAGGAACTACCAAAAGAAGCTCTGGACCTACAGGGCTTGTGTTGCGCCGATAGAGAACTCCATCATGAAACGTGAACAAGCGAAGAGAAGGATCCGGGTTCTCAGAAGCTAGATGGCTTATGATGAATCGTAATTTAGCAAGACTGGGTTGTTCTGTGTGTATGTCCATAAAATCAAAAATAGCGAAGACACAGGCACCGTAATCGTGCGCTGACAGGTCTGGGCGATCAACAGGATGGAGACATAGACACTCAGCATGCTGGTACAATCGGCCAGACCTGTAGGTCATGTTAAGGCAGCACCTCCTTTAATTTTTCAGTGCCCGGACGAAGGAGCGGATTTTAAAGGGAATTGGCTCTCGGTGCTAGAGCGGCGTTGCGCCACCAAGCGCCGCAACTGGAGTAGAGATGAATGGACTCGTTTTCTGAGCACTCCCGAATGACTGGAAAGATAAGAGTTTTTGTATGTTTTGAGCTCGCTTTTATAATTATACAGGCAGCAGTTCAAACCTTTGAAGCACTCATTACAATTTGTGGCTTTTTCGGCGGTCAGTCACCAGGTATTTACTTGTTTGGATGTGTGTGTGTTTTGTGTTTTTTTCTCTTGCCACCCATTGAGGAGGTGCACGTACACCGAACGTGCAAATATTTGTAGTAGAGCTCAAACTTTTTTTTCTTAGGGCAGGGTTCGTCGTACGCTGTTTTTTGCAATTATCGAGTGGAACGATCTATAAGCCGAATTGGTGTCAAAAATACATAGTTAAAAAAGCTGTAAAAGTTTCAGGATGAGGGGAGAGTTTGAAGATAGACGCAGCGGCAGACGCGAATACAGAGGAGGCTGATGCCAAGTTTGGGCGAAGTGAGGTTGACGAAAAAATGAAGAAATTGATGGTTTCCCAGAGTGAACGGCTGATGAGAATCATCGAGCTGGAGACTGCGTTGGCTGCCGAGCAAGAAAAAACGAGGGCTATTGGGGAAGGACTCAGGTCTGCCGAGGAGGCACTAATGACTCTGAACAAAGGAGTGCCTGACGGAGAAAACGGTAGGGCACCGGCAACCAGAATGGCGGAGAAGAAAGAGCAAGCAAGTTCGGAAAAAACAGGTTCAATCGGTTCAATGTCGCAAGACCTAGCTTCGGCAAAGTAGTTTCGGGGTTGGGAGGGACAATGCGGCCGGCATCGCAGCTGCAAGTAACCTCAAGAAACAGGACGCTCCACCTGAAAAGTCACAGCACGTGATCATTGATGGGGATCGGAATTCAAATCGATGCACAGAAGCAATCAAAGAGAGGGTAAGAAGTGACAAAAGGGTTTAAGTGGGAACTTTCCCAGGACGTAAGTTGGAAGTAGTCATGAGACAAGTGAGCGCAAAACTCAAAACTACAACAGATGGACGAAACCTCGTGAAAACTGCAGGCGGTTTAAACGATGTCTTAAATGAAGATATGGCAGGACTAGCGACAACATTGGCGAGAGGAGTCGATGACATACGCGTAATTTGTTCTCAGGTACAGGTACTGATATGCACGATACCGCAGGTACCGGTGCGTGACGGCAACATGCAAAGAGCGGTTGTCAATGCTAACCAAGAGATTGGCAGGTGATTTGAGAGAAAGGCTTTGAGGTGGTGAAAATAAACTGAGAGGTGCATAGGTGTGGTGGTTTACAACGAGACAAAATTCACTTCTATGGGAGGCTAGTTCATGTGGTTGGTTGGCAACTTGCAGGACGCGCACTAGCTTTTTTTTGGGGGGGGGGGGGGGCACGCGGTCTCTTCGGGGTTCAAGACCACCAGTAACGAGGAAAACAACCAGGGGGACTCTCTGACAGGTAGTATAGACAGATACACTTCGAAAGTGGCACCAATATACAGGACACGTTGAGTCTGGGGCATCAATCGACGTAGCCAAGCGGGCCAAGCCGATTCAGACGTAGGGTATATTAACTTGCAGGGTGGCCTAAATAGGCTGGAGTGGGAAGAGATAGAAGAACAGCTAAGAAAGGAGAGGCAGACGGTATATAAGTTTGCAGAAACACATCTTAGGGACATCGAACAACCACCTAACAATACGGTCTGCGCATCGCACTATTGTAATAGAACAGAGGGCAGCAGAAAGGGGGTGGTAATGGGGCATTCATTCGTCAAAGTAGAGACTGGCAAAAGGTTTAAACTGAGTGAGACTGGCAAAAGGTGGAGCACGAGTGCAGGGAACATTTATGGCTAAAAGGGAAAGTGGCAGGGTGAGTGACGCTCCTGGGTTTTGTTCTGTATACTTGTGGACAGGGGCAAAAACCAGAGAGAAAAACCAACAAATGGTGCAGTGCATAGAAATGACATTGACGAACGAGGAGAAGAGTGCAAAGTGAACATAAAAGGAGATATGAATGCGCACATAGAAGCTATAGATGGGTATACTGACCCATCAGACAGATTTCTAATGAATATGAGTGAAAGGCATGATTTAATCATTTGCAACAGCACCGAGAAATACGAAGGGCAGATAACATGGGAGCTGGAAGGCTGCAGTCGACGAAAGATTACGCAATAATGTCACATAGGTTGTATGATCAACTAAGGGGTTGAATTGTGGACGAAAGCATAGGTAGTGATCACAAACTTATCAAGCTTAGTTTTGAAAGAGAAATTAAAATGGAAATGACAGCATTACGAGCAGTCACATGGTAATATTTCTTCAGAAAGGCAAATGAAAATAGCAAGAAAAGAGAGTGAGGAAATATTCGCCAATTATACTAGAACAGAGTGGACGTACACAAATCTAACTCGAATTGTTTGAGTTAGAGCTGGCTAAGGTACGAGTCATATCGATCGAGAAAATCAGACACAAACTGCAAGAGCTGTTGGATAAGGAAGTTAGGAGAGCCATAGTAAGACGCCAGGAAGCCTACAGAGAACACAAGTATTTTAAACAGAGGGGTGAACCGGAAGAGGGTGTCAAAAATAATGTGACTAACTTTTTGAGCTGCAGAAGAAAGCGTCTGATTTGATCACTGAAAACATTAAAACTAAGGGAGCCTAGTGGTTGGCGGAAGTAAACAAAAAGTATAGGAAGGTAGTTGCAAAGTTCTCTAACCTATACTAATTTTCTGAGTAATAAGACAAGCATGAAACAGAGGTTTATAATCATAGTTCAAGGGGTGAGGCTAGAAGAGGATGAGGCCATGAATTATATAAAAACAATGATGACATAAAATTTTGAACACAAAAAAGCATTGCATGCAACGTACAAGATTAAGATGGACCAATGAGCTCAGTGGCTCAACTGCGGCAACGAGAGTGGGAAAGCGTAGAGAAAAGGGTTCTTTTTAGCACATCAACAGGCCCTGACGGCACCTCAATCACGCTCATAAAGAAACTACGACCAAACTCTACGCAAACATTGAGAGAGCCAGCGAGACGAAGCAATACTGGATGGTGAAGCTCCGAATGGGTGGAAACTAAGCAGGATGAGCCATGATCTATAAAGGAAAGGGGGACAAAGTCGTATAAACAAATACCGTCCTATAACAGTGAGATGAGTAATTTAGAGGCTGGTGATGTAGATAGTAAAGGAAAGAATAGAGACATGGGCGGAGAGTGAGGGGGGTCGGGAAAACTACGAAATGGGTTCCGTAAACGAAGGAGGTAGGAAGAAAATCTGTCTTTATTGGTGCAGTTATTGGTGCTGTATTTATTGAAATAGAAAAGGAATACAGACCCTTGTGGCAGGCATTTCTCGATATCAAGGGTGACTTACGATTGTGTGATTCAAGAAGACTTTTGGGGAATACTTGAAACATTAGATCTAGAAGATGAAATAAGTAATCTTCTAAAGGATATCTATAAAAGTAACTAGGCAGTTGTCAATTGGGAAGAACAGGTATCTGAACCTATATAAATACAACGCATGCTCGGACAGGGATGTCCTTTGTCACCTTTATTATTTATGCCTTATTTACAGAGATTGGAAGCCCAATTAGAGGGGAGTCGACTTGGCTTCAGCCTCTGTTTTGCCAAGCAAGAAAAACACATTGAGCAGTCATTACTGGCATTGATGTATGCTGTGATATAGAATTAATGGCCGACAACAAAGAGAATCTGCAGGAATGGATAGAAATCTGTGGTAATGAGGGAGATAGGTTAAATTTGGATTTCAGCAAGCAAGAATGGCAATCATAATTTTCAATGAATAAAAAGGCAGTAAGCAATTGATGCAGGAGGCCACGCTAGAAATAGTGGATAAATACAAATACTTGGTCGTATGGACAAATAACTGGACTGAGTATCTAAGGGAGCATGATAATTGCGTAATGACTAAGGGAAACATGAATGCAGCGGTAATAAAAAATAGGGTACTGTGGAACTACAATAAGTATGATGTTGTGAGAGGGATTTGCAAAGGTATCATGGTCCCGGTTTGACGTTCGGCAATGCGGTCTTGTGCATAAAATCAGATGTTCAAACAAGCTTAGAAATTAAGCAATGTGGCATCGGTAGACTTGCTTTGGAGGCACACGGGAATACCCAAAATCTGGCCGACAGGGTGACATGGGATGAACATCGTTTGACTGCAGGGAAGTTAGCAGCAATATAGAATTTGAGGAGCGATTGACAAAAATTGGAGAGGAGCGTTGGGCTAGGAAAGTTTTCAGCTACTTGTACATGAAGAATGCTGATACTAAATGGAGGAAGTGTACTCAAAAATCGTCAAGCAAGTATTTATACAAGAGCAGAATATTAAGACAAAAGAAAAATTTGGCTAAGAAAGTGGCGAAGGAAAGAGAGAGAGAGAGACATATTGAAGTTCGGAATGCTTACGAAATTATCACTGGAGACCTACAAATCTTTTAAGCATATAATTGCAAGAAAAAGATCTACAGTGATTCTCGGGGTAATTCTCTGCTGCTCGAGGCCAGAACAGGAGTATTGCGGACGAAGGCGTACTGAGCAAAATACGAAGGCTCAGACATGATATGTAGTGCGTGTTGAGAAGTTGAGAAAACGGCTGAACATTTGATAATGTTCTGTAAAGGGCTACGCCCTATAGTCGACAATAATGGCGCCGAATTTTCAAATCATTGGGGCTTAGAGACAGTGAAGACAAAATAGACTTTCAACGGGTAGAAATAACAAGGAGGAGCCTACCAGGTTGGTAGCTACAATTGAGGTGCAAGTGAAATTCTTTATGGTAAGGTGGCGTGAGCAATCACCCGATTAAAGGGCCCAGCCGGATACATCCTTCCATCTATTCACCCGGATGCTACCGCGTACTCTCTAGTGCAATCCAATGCCGCGGCTGCACTTGAAGTTACTATAAGGCTCAGTGTTCGGCTGTATTCGCATTGTTTAGGATGTAATGGAAACTTTGAAACGAGAATCGTGAAGCACTTGTTGTTCTGGACACCTAGCTCATTTCAAAGTCTTTCGTGATTTCTTGATCGAGGTGCTCGCGCGTCATTCACTGGGTCTATATGGGATAGTTGATGCCAGTAATCCGCATAAGCTCGTTTTGTCACCGTGGCATTCGCATGAGTGCGAGTTGCTTTTTGAGTAACTGAAAGTCGATTTTTGAGGCAAGCTTTTGCTAGGAGCTAATATTAAAAGCTTGGGTGCCTAGTGTTCCCCGATGCTTGCTACTCTTTACAGTGGCGTAGCAGATTATGCGCATTTGTGGAGTTCATGCACTAAATAGCACAAAATCCCTCTAGACAGCGTCCAGGAATATAGGTCATCATCCGTTCTCTTTGCAAAGCATTACATGTGTTGCAGCCGAGAAAAACCGGCTGTCACAAAAAGGGAAACTATGGCAGCTAATTCCATCACTTGAGACCTTAAACAACTAAATCATCCTGAAATGAACAAGAACAGCTCCATATGCGGCGATACTCTGTGATCATTGCCTATGATTCGAACAGGAGTTGTTAAAGTATACTCTCATCTTGCGACCTGTGGTCAGTTACTCGAGCTTGTCTGTGCATTTATGGATGGATTGTTAGCCTTAATATCCGGCTGCCCAGCTCTGTTTCATTGTTCTGATTGATTTATATGTTTGTTTTAACGCCCCTAAACCACAATATATGATTATGAGAGACGCTGTAGTGGACAGCTCCGGAAATTCCAACCACATGGGGTTCTTTCACATGGGCCCCAATCTGAGCACACTGGCCTGTTCCTTTCTTTTCTCCTCTGACCACTTAGTTCGGTAGCGAGTAAAGTGAATACCTTTGTGGTGCCCATTGGCTCCCATACAGCTTCGGAGCGTAATGTTCTCGTTGCACACGGCAGTGATTCGCTAGGCAGTGTTGTTATGATACTCCATTTTTCACTGTTCGGATGTAGCGCGCTCCTGTTGAGTGATACCAATTTCCATGTTGCTAAACGTGGTGGGTAGTCTTCAGCCACCACTACTCATAATCTATAAAATAATCAAGATGTAAACGAAGGTTACATATTATAGTGTAGTACGAAGATTTGTTAGGAGACCAATTGGTCTGCCTGGTTACTGCAAGTACGCTCTCCCGGAACACCAGCGGATCCTCAAACTTCACGGAGCTACAGTCGTACAGTGCATTATGGCGATAGCTTTATGTGCTCATCAAAAGCTAAAATTGATCGCTGGCGGCTTCCGATGTCTTTTCGCGTCGGTGGCGCGAACATGACTGATGCAAGAAGTTATCATTACGTGAAATGCCATCATATGACGCCGCATAATATAAATGTTCGCGATGTATTGGAAGGTTACATAACTTGACAGCATCGTATAACAAATTGGCTTTGTTGAAATGGGCTGATAATGAGGGCACTGCATAACCAGAAGAGAGGAAGAAAGCTGGCTTTGTCTCCAATCCTTGAGGCAGTAAGAAAACCATGTTGGGCGCAGAAATATCCCGGAAGGAAGTAGGAAACATGCAGTGCATCGAATCGGAAGAAAATGAGGATACTTTTTGCCTTTCAGTCGCCTCACGTGAATCCAAAAGGCCACTGGGGAGTTTGTTTTTGTATCTATAATGAGAAATGACAAAGATAATAGTATTTCTTTCTGTCAGATATGCAAAGTGGTACACAGTAGTATCTTATACCGAGGCATCCAAATATAAGGTAGTAATAGCTTGAAAAAGAAAATAAAACGCAAATGCTATGAAACTCGATCGAATATGTCGAACCGGTATCAAGGCCTGGCAGAGCAAGGTGAAAACGGCGCCCCGCTATGTTCGTATTGTTTTTCAACCTCCCTGCATTGTGAAAGCCATCAAGAAGCACGATTGCAAATGCACTCACATCAAAACACGCTTCACGAGCTGCCCAAAACGCACGACCGTTCATCGCCAGCATCCCGTAGTCTACTCGCGCAGCGTCATCATGCGGCAGCGGTGAGTGGAGGCGGAGCGCGTGCTCAGCGGCCTGAAGAGAGCGTTCGCCCGAGAACTGAAAAAGCTAGAGGAGGCGCTGGTAAAGACTATATTCCTGTAGCTTTAAAGCCCAACGACCCCAGCGCCCAAAGAATTTGAGGGAAAACAACCAGCACATGGCGTAGTAATCCGTGATGGCCGAAAAGTGGCGGTTGAACAGGTATAGTCACAATTTCTAACTGCCAATACAAGAGCGACTCTATAGCCTTTCACCGGAGATGGGATGAGTGCCTCCAATTTCTAGTTTGAATGTACAAGGCGTATCCCTTCAGGCACGCGCGCTTTCATATTGAAGGAGACCTTTGTGTGTCCTAAGCTTTCACCGCGCAGTTTATGTTCAAGCTGTACGCTACACGAAAGTCATTTTTCCCGCTGCATCGAGTGCACTGGCGAAACGAATGAGCTGCTAGGTAGAAGGGCCAGAATAGAGCCTAGCTGAAGCTACAACTGTGACTCTTCGCGCTTCTCCTGTGTATAGCTTGGTGTTATTTTCGCCGCATACAGTCGCAATCTTCTTCAGGGTGTGCACAATAGCACGTGGCTTTCTATATCATCAGCCCCGTCCAGTGGCAGCCACAATACCTGCGTGTATGCTAGAATAGCTAAGGCTCCTTTGGCGCGTATGGTGTCATCCCAGCGCACGCTTGTCGTCTGCTAGCACTTCTTTTTCAATGGAAACCAAATTTTGACAGATCTCACGCTTGCCATGCTTTTATTTCACACATGCTTCTTATGTTTGACGCTGTTGTTATTATTGAACTTTTCACTTCGACAAAACATTGATACGTTTAGAAGTAGCATTATTAAGTAGCATTATTCTAAAATACAACCATTTAGGGAAACAACTGCTGCCATCCTAGAGGCCAGTGACGCGTAAACTGCAGGCACAAAGTAATTATGCACTCGAATGTCCACCCATTCTTGTCGAACGGCTGCCCTCAGCTTGTCCCTGTCGTCGGGTGCACAAGTTTACTCACCACAGCTGCTTTAATGCAACCCCATATATTTTCGCAGTCGTGCAAGTCAGCTTCTTTCGCAGGCTAAGAAATCACGCCGATTGTGCAGTTTATTATATGTTCCTTGAAAACTTTCGCTCTTTGAACGGCACCAGGTTATGTTGAAACATGAACTCATCATCAGAAAAGACGCTGGGGCAACAACACATTGACAAAACCTTCTGTGCAGTATTGCTGCAATGTGAGAGCACCTTCTATGCAATGCAGAGGCCAGAGACCATACCTCAATACAGTGCCTCATGCGTTCACGCTGTTTAAGCCACTCGCGGAAACTGTCTGCACATCAGCTTGATTATAACTGCATAAAAATCATATTAGCAGCGAAGCTCCTTAAGCTGTTGAGCGTGCGTCCACGACGTATGTAGTAGTAGTAGTAGTGTATAGATAGATAGATAGATAGATAGATGATAGATAGATAGATAGATAGATAGATAGATAGATAGAATAGATAGATAGATAGATAGAGATAGATAGATAGATAGATAGATAGAAATAGATAGATAGATAGATAGATAGATAGATAGATAGATAGATAGACAGATAGATAGACAGACAGATAGATAGAGAGATAGATAGATAGATAGATAGATAGAGAGATAGATAGATAGATAGATAGATAGATAGATAGATAGATAGATAGATAGATAGATAGATAGATAGATAGATAGATAGATAGATAGATAGATAGATAGATAGACAGACAGATAGATAGATAGATAGATAGATAGATAGATAGATAGATAGATAGATAGATAGATATGTGGGATTTAACGTCCAAAATTCACTATATGATTATGAGAGACGCCGTTGAGAAGGTTTGTAGAAATTTCGGCCATCTGAAGTTCTTTAACGTGCACCCAAATCTGAACACATGGACCTACAACATTTCCGCGACAAGAGTATACATCTGTACATCAAAATGTCCCGCGAAAAAGTCAAAAGGAGAGAAATATTGGAATAATGATGTTGTACAATAATTATTTGTATAAATACAAAGTGTATATGTATTGTTATGTATATGTTGACGCGTTTATGAGAACATATGTGGGTATATATATGTGTATAAGTATTTCATGTTTTTCTAAGCGTATACATTTGGGGAAAGAATCTCAGGGGTCGGTATGGGAGAGGACGAGAGAAGAGTAAAATATTTAGGAAAGGAAAGGGTACCAAGAGAGGAACTGAAAAAATCACGAGGCCGAAGCCAATATATGCCAGTGCGGACGGATGGATCCATAAGAGACTAGAGCCAAAACATGGAAGAAAAGGACAAGAAAGACGGAGAATTCAGCTTAGGATATTGAAGCCGAGACAAAAAAAAAACAGAAGAGCTGAAAAACTGTATTTGTGAGTTAATAATTTTAAGTTAACACCTAGTTTGAATATTTGTGTATTAGCTTAGATAATTGAATACAGTATATCGCCGATTCTTTGCACGTTCCCAAGGAGGTGGTTGGCGATGGTGGTGGCACTCTCTACGTTACTTTTTTGGTTTCCCTCTCTCTTTTTTTCCTTCAAAAGTAATATTCAACACTTATTCTATTTAGTTTTAAGTCAGCAACCTGCACTACTTCAGGTGCAGCAGGCAGGTCATAAATTGTTCTTTTATTTTAATAATTTGATGTTATAGTTTGCCCACAGAAACCTGTCTGTGTGTCTGTAGTGAGGTATGAACATCGGTATAGCAAGTGTGCAGCAAGCTTAGCCTCCATCATTGCCTTATCGATTTTTGTTCTCCACCCACGGTACTTCTCTGTTATAATAGCTCAAAGGCGTCGCATACATTTGTGTGACAAACAGTTGCTTTAGCTTTTAGTGCGCCAGGCTAGAGAACACTCGGGCTCACTCAACTTTTCGTGGAAAATGGCCCGTTTATAGGTTGATAGTTTCAAGATACAAGATACAAGGTACGACCTCCTGCGCACATTCAGTGTTAAAATACGATAAAGGCAACTACGTATTGACTGCTCGGAATGTAACTGATTTCCATCATCCGTCAGATGTCGGAGATGTCGCTTTGAATTGTATGCATAACGCTGATTTTTATTTGAGCACTGTACGTGTAAAATTACGTCGTGATCAGGACCTAAATATATATTTTCTGAAATGAGCTTTTTTACTAAGTTCGTAAAATGGTCGCTTTAAGAAATAAACGCAACAACTTCTGCTAAAATGAATAAACCGATAAAAAAACTGTGGCAATGAAGTTACTTTTCCTAAAGGTTGAGGCTAACATGACCAGATCTGCCGTTTTATACTTGGCTTTGCTTTTCACATGGACAGTTTCAGGTTAAGCATCGGATTATTGTGAATACCACCAAATGTACAAAGAGGACGCTGCACTCAATTGTATTGTTCTAATCCAATGTCTGTGCGAGATTAGAAAACATTACTAAAATATTTACAACTTTCCAGGCAATACAAATGACCATGGGTGACGTCGTTCTTAATCGAGCATCAGCTCGGCAGATGCGCTGCCTATTTCACGATGTCCAGTCGGATGTCTGTCACCGAAACAATTTCAATAAAGGAATAACCTGTACACTTCCGCCCCGTCACAAGATAAGCACCCGATATTACACTTCGTGAGTGCAATAATCTAGCGAGAAATGCTCTATGAGCGTTACCATAAAGAGGACAGCAACATTAAATGTTTTCGCGTACTTCCGCCACGTGCCGGTTTTATCACAGTTGTTTCGCGTAAGGGTCCCAGGAATTCCCATTCAGTGTGGAGCGATTTAGGGACCTAGACTCGGGTACGCTGTCGTACATCGCCATCGCTTGACGTGACGCAGACAAAAATCACTAATGGTATAGCCACCTGCCAAACGCTGAGAGCGCGCTTGCCCCAAAAAATATTTTTCCTCTTGTTCTTCGAGCATGGCTAATCATAATATGTGCGCAGCAGTTAAAAGTTCACGGCTGAATACGCCTGTCGACCCACCAAGGCGCAGGCAAAACTGGTTGTAGATGTACAGAAACAAGAATAAACTTAGAAATAAAGACACATAATTTAGCGAAAAAATGGGTGCAAAATTTAATAAACTAGAAATAAAGAGATAACAAAGACATAATAAATTGGAAAGAAAAACTGAAAGCAGTACAGGAGGACAGATAGAAAGACAGACAGACACAGAACTTTATTGAGGTCCTGAGGAACACTACCTCAAGGAGGTAGAGCAGTGGGCCTCACGGGTAGGCCGAGCCGCACCGCGGTGTCGTGGGCCCTCTGGACAGCCCAGAGTTGATGTGCAAGTTCTGAGCTCTTGAGCGCAGAACTCCATTCCTCTTCGGTCATGTGCCAAGAATCGCGTGATGAGGGGCACTGCCAGAGCATGTGGTCTAACGTAGATACGGCGTCACAATCTGGGCATGTTGGGTCAATGCTTCCAATAAACTGGCTGTGGGAACGAAGACTGGGGTACAACCTGGTTTGAAGCATGCGGAGGGTAGATGCGTGGGCCCTACAAAGTTGCATATGAGGAAGGGGAAAAATTCTTCTGTCCAGCTGATAGTGTTTGGTCACCTCGTTGAAAGTTAAAACATCTTTTAAGACCATCATGTTGGAGTATGAAAGACCTGCAGGCTGCCCAGCACGGTGAGTAAGTTAGTAGAGGAAGAAAGAAATAAAATTGAAGAGAAACAAAAAAAGCTGCCCAGTCACTGAACACTATTGTATAAAAGCTGCTATGGTGATCTTCCGAATTTTCTCGGATGTTAGGACACTCCATTTGTACAACCTTCTCATTCGCCGTAAAATATATGAATCGCAAAATAGGTTTTAAATAAAGCAATTGAAAAATTTTCATTATATTTATTAATACAGACAACCAAACGGGTTGAACCTAGACCCATACGATTGTTGTAGGTCCGATAAGAGTGACTACCTGAGAGTACTTAGGAAACCCGACAATAGAAAAAAAAAGTTTTGTTGCACCATTTTCTACCGGCAAAAATCGTGCGTCAACTCCTCGCAACTCGGTATGAAGTACTCATATGAACCAAGAAATAACATATTTTAGGATGGCGAAAAATAAGGTGGGGGCGATAACATATACGTTCAGAAGATACATTGGCTTGTTGAAAAAACATGTAGTAAAAGTACCTCATACATCTGAACTACCAGACAAGAAGATTCCGCTGAGCGGGCCTTCTACGGAGATTCTGGAAGCCCATTTTTTTCGCCAATTATCTTTCTCATTGAACTAGTGCTTTTCGGACCCCCTTTGGTACCAAAGATCGACATCTTGGTATTTAAAAGTATGCCTTCGCGTTCTCTCCCCTTTTGTAACCACTTTCTTGTTGTGCATCCTAATCATGGGTGTTTTGGAACAGACGTATGCTGCTGTGGTCGGCAACCCTTCGTGGTGGCCGGACGCTGCAACTGTCTCCCGGCTTAGGATTTTCAAGCTATTTAAGACGATAGCCTTTCTTGGGGACCTTCAACAGAAAAATTTTGGTGTGTCTGTCTGTCTGTCTGTCTGTCTGTAGATTTGTCTGTTTGTTCGCCCTAACGATACCTCAAATGACACCAAACGGCCAAACCCATCCGAAGCGCCCACCAATATTGCTCAAGATTTAGCGTTCATAGTTGTGCGATTGTCAATTAAATAGCAAATAATGCGCGTATCTGAGGCACCACAATAACGTTTCGATGTATTCTATGTCTGCCTTTATTCTAGAAGAGGCATACACAAGTAACTCTAAGGAACGTAGCATTTAATCGCGCAGCGCTGACAGTGCAACGCGATGCTCAAAAAGGTGTTTCCAACGCTTTGCTACATCGTCAAGGTCGTGACACCTGCCCGTCGCTTTGCGTTCTACACCTTATCACCTCCGAAACTGGCGCGCATCTTTCTCCGCGGGTGGCACGCCTTCATTTTCGAAAATAACTGCCAGTTGGCACATGTGTCCAACGTGCCTAGACGCGCTCGTTTGCGTCCGTCACACGCTCGAGGCACTCTAACGCAGTGCCTGCAGAATACCATTCACCGATTTTCTTGCGCAGAACATCAAATAAACATTTTGCTCACTCTCTCCAGACGCAAGACTATCGTCTTTAGATGACATTTACAGTGTAACATATATATTCGAACCATTGTTTTTCCTTGCGTCTGTAGCGGCTTTCGCTTTGCAGCGCAGTGCTCCTACTTTGTGTGTTATTTTTTCTTTTCATTTTTTCGCACCCTCCGAGAACATTTTTAATCACTACCACCTAACGTAAAATGAAACGAAGACGACACTACCCTGCTTTAAAGCTTTTTTTTCTTTTTGGGCGGCGATCACAAACAGGGACACGTGCCACCACCAGGAGATGACATCACTACTAACCCGCTTAAAACTAACACACCAAGGATGAGAAGGCGCTGTTGACAAAGACAAGTCCTCGTATCGAAACGTTATCCAGCCTTTTTGAGGCTCCTCCGCTGTTCACTTTGAATATTCTACTGACGAAAAAAGGTGTATTTGAACTTGTCAGTATGGGTAAAATAAGTTGCAACGTTAATGACAGTAAAGACTCCTCGTAGACAAAAATCTGGAAATTTTTATGTACGCTGATAGAGTGCTGAAGCCAGAAGGATTGATTAAATTGGGCACAAATTTAACCCATTCAAAATGGTGATCATTCTAAGTGTAGTGAAACCTAGTTGGGGAAAGACACTTTGGAAAAGATTCCTAAGATATGTCTTTTGCATATAAAGCAGACTGTTATTTTTTTAACGCACTCTTGTTTGCTGATGTCATATTCTTTATGGAGGTTCCAAACTAAACTGCCATATACGTTGGGGCGAAAAAGAGATTTGTAGGTAAGCAGTTTAGTTTTCTGAGGAACAAAACGAAGCGTAGTATGTAAATAATCGAACTCCTAGAGGTTTTTTTTCATGTGAGATCAATATGTTTGAACCCTGAGAAAAACATATCATATTAACACAGAGCTACTTAAAGCCTGCATCTTAAAATACTAACAATAATAAAACCATAGTCAAAAGTCAACGGGCATGAACGTCTGGTGAATGAAATATTTGCTGACTTACAGAAATTATATTTATTCATTTCATTCATTTATTTATACTGTTAGCCCAGAAGTGGGCCGTTACAGGGTGGAAGTACAAACAATTATTTGCGAAAAAGAAGTACCGTACAGGTCTCGAGATAATTTCTCGGTATTATTGTGAGCAGCAACTCGAAGGTATACATAACAAGAAATGGAACACACAAGCAATGCAATACATACGCGCAGAACAGCACATGAGGCATTTGAGGCGGCACTTTTGCACCGCGCTGAAGATTTGAAAGATAACTACTACAGTCTCATGCAACCAACAAAAAGTACACACGCACACCACTGTTATTCAGAAAATAAACGTTTTAGATTCTGTTCAAATGATGTAAGCGAGGAACAACCAATTATAGACTCTGGCAGCATATTCCAATCTTCAATAGCACGTGGAAAGTAACTAAACTTAAAGCAATCGTTACGTGGGACTAGGGGTGGTATGTACATATTATGGCGATGTCTGGAGTGCTCTTGTGTGTTGACCTGGAAGCAATCTGAATAGTTTAGTTTAAAATGTTCATGAACTAACTGGAAGAGGAATTTCAGACGCTCAATCCTCGTCCTAAGTTCAAGACTATCCAGTCCAGCTTTTTTACAAAGTTCAGTAGGTGAGTGATGTCGGCGATAATTATTAAAAATAAATCTCGCACCAAGTCGTTGTATTTTTGCTATTTTATTGCAGTTTGTCTTTGTGTAGGGGCCCAGACAATTTTAGAATATTCGATAATAGGTCTGACAAGGATTTTGTAAGCAAGACACTTTATATCAGATGGGGCGGTATAAAGGTTACGTCTAAGGCTATACAGTGCCTTGTAGCCCTGGAGCATACATTATCAATATGAGTGTTCCACCGGAGGTAGGGCGTGAACCATAACCCAAGATATTTATAGTTTTGTACACGCTTAAGGAAAGCATTGCCAATCTGGTAGTTGTAATCTAGAGGTGTTTTCTTTCTAGTTATAGTCATAAAGACTGTTTTTTCTGTGTTCAAACTCATTTGCCATTCTTCGCACCAATACTTTATTCTTTGAAGATTGTTGTTTAGATTAACTTGGTCATGTTCAGTCTCGATTCTGCTATAAACAACACAGTCGTCGGCAAACAACCTTATCGGGACCGTAACCTAGTTTGGTAGGTCATTTATATATAACAAAAATAAAAGGGGACCCAGCACGCTCCCCTGGGGAACTCCGGAAATAACTGCAACTGCTCTAGACTGTTTATTTTTTATTTGAACAAACTGCTGACGGCAGCTGAGATAGGATGAAAACCATTTGTCAAGTTGTTATTTTGAAACGTTTTGTCAATTTTAAACAGGAGCTTTGAGTGCGACACTTTATCAAATGCCTTTGAGAAATCCAAATATACCATATCAGTTTGACCACGCAAATTGATAGTTTTTGAAAGATCATGAACAAATTCGATTAACTGTGTAGTTGTAGATAAGCCTCGGTGGAAGCCATGCTGCTTCGAAAATAATACATTGTGCGTATCAAGATAGGACATCAGGTGTTTGTTAATAATGTGCTCGAGTAACTTTGAACATGTACTGATAAGCGAAATAGGACGGTAGTTGCGCTCATCCCGTGAGGAGCCACTTTTGTGAACAGGGGTAATTTTAGCCCGCTTCCACGCTAGTGGAAAAGAGCCACTGCGCAAGGACGACTGAAATATTTTTGTAAGGAAGCGAGCCGCCCATTCAGCGTATCTGTACAGAAATTCGTTTGGTATACCATCAGGGCCGGGGATTTTTCTTGTATTTATATTAAGTAAAAGATTTAGGACACGCTCTTCGCTAATTACCACATCATCGATCGGCCGCTGCAATGATGACGTAGAAAACTCGGGCAAAATGCCATCATCATGAGTAAACACAGAAGCAAAAAAAGAATTGAAATCATCAACACGTTGTTGAGTAATTTCAGGTCGCCTCGGGGAGCTTGCTGGGGTAGTTATAAAGCGCCAAAACCTTGAGGGGGCTTCCTTCAAGTATTTAGTTAATGTCACATTGAAAAACCGATCCCTGGATTGTTTAATCAGACGTTTCAGTTCTTGTCTCATTGAAGAAATGCAAGCTGTTCCTTCAGGGGTACAATTTTCTGCACAAGATTTTTGTTTCCGTTTTAGTTTTCTTTTTGTGTGAATGATTTCTCTGGTAATCCAGGGATTGGTTTTACAAATGCGTTTTCTAATCCTGGGTACATAGCTGTCTATGCACTTCCCTACAACAATTGAAAAGAAATGCCATAGCCTATCAGTGCTGCAGTCAGTGTTGTAAAGGACCTGAAATTCATCAAAGGACCTTTCAAGATAGTCCAAAATAGACACATCATCAGCCGCCATAAAATTCAATACAGTGCTAAGTGTGGGTTTACCCAAGGTGTCTGAGGACAAAGCTAGGTGCGTTACTACCATTTTGTGGTTGGACAGGCCTTCTACAACATCACAACGGCTGAGTAACGGCAACAGCTTTGGGGACACAAAAACCAAATCAAGGATAGATGACCTTGTAGTCCCTATCCGAGTAAATTCAGTGACACTTTGCGTTAGCCCGTAGCAGAATGCCAACTCCAGTAGTTGCTCAGCACTTGCAACCTGTTCCGATCCAGGAGACTGGAATAGCCAGTTAATATCCGGAAGATTGAAGTCCCCTAATAATAATACGTTATCTTGGAGGCTAAAATTAGAATCCATAAAATTTCTTAGCTTTGCGATTATATCCAGGAAGGGATTCGGCGCTCTATAAATCTCTCCAATATACACAGTTCGCTCGCTGAACCCACACCTAATCCACAACATTTCTATGTCACAATTATCATCCAACACTGAAAACCTAATGTTGTCTTTAATAAGAAACGCAACACCACCACCTCTTCCTTGCTGGTCTTTTCTAACTATTATGTAACCTGTAGGTGTTACTTCGAAATCTGCTACATCCGTATGTAGCCAAGTCTCTGTTACAACCATTATATCCGGTTCATGCTCCAGGATTGCGGCTTCAACTGCATCAGCTTTATTCAGCAAACTTCTGGCGTTTACAATAATAACCTTAACAGATGCTGTTGGTCTCGATTTGCGTCAGTCAGAGCTGGTGAGACCTGGGTTAGCATACCTGAATCGCTCTTTGGTAGCCTCATTCCACACTTGCCAAGATTAGCACCAGCAATGAAAATGAGAAAATTACCTGGTAATATTGGCATGCTCCAGTGGAGATATAACAATGCGATACAGGCCGCAGTCATCTGCGAAAAGGCGTATTGTCACTGAGGTGTGCTAGGGGTGCTCAGAAATATAAAACAGGAATAAGAAATGCCTAACACAGAAACCAGAGGAATTGCTGATGAAACCGGCATCAGAGGCGAGTTAGTAGAGTTGAAGCACATTTATTGTGACGCTGCAAAAGAAAGTTGGATATACAGCTAAGCAGTGATGAATTCCTTAGTATAATACCGGTGTCACACAGACACTTTTAATCGCGATCAGTGTCAATCCTAAATAATCACGATCCAGATTAGGTGCTGCTACACGGTCACTTTTAATCACCATCAGGCGTGATCCACATCAAAGCTATCGCCATCCACGCATCGCAATATGCCTCAGAGATCACTATTTTGCTGTCGTCTGCATCCCCTAGCCGAGCCTGTTGAAAGCACAATGAACAAAAAGTTCGCGCATAGTTTAATAAAAACACTTTACAACCTAAAGGTGCTTGATAAAAAAGCAAATTATAAACTGTTAAATTGTAACAATATCTCAAGTATTGCATATTTCAGAATTCGCATCGACCGCATGTAGTTACGGGAGAAGCAGACGACAAGCAGACGAGAAGCAGTCGGCCGTTGCCTTTAGCCCTCAATTCAACTCTCGCCCCGTCGGAACTGTTGGAACACCTTGAACAAAACTGATTTTGAGTGTCGCAAGCTTTCCGACTACGTCTCAACGTACGCGCACTTCGTGGTCGTATGAAGAGATCTTTACAGTAATTGACCACTGGCAGGAGTGACTGCAACAGACTTAAGGCGCCAGAAGTGAAACACTGCAGCGTACAATGAGATTGACGCTTCACTGTGACTACGCGGCTACGAGCGGGGACCATCAGAAATAAAAGCGAAGGTTAAAAATCTCACACAGCAACACAGGTAAGAGCTAAGAAAATTTCATCAAATGATGGATTTATGAAATCACTATTGTAATGGCACGCAAAACTTTTGGACGTTCGAGCGGTTCTCGCATAAAGAACATTGCTAAGAAAGGGTTGTATAGCTATACCGTTCGCAAGGTTTTGTCAGTAGCATGTTTTATGGCACGCAAATGCCTTCGGGGGCATTTCGTCTGACCCAATGTTCAACTGGCTTAGCTTGGGACGTCTAGCAGCGGTCATAATGTGGATCGCAATCAATAAGACTGATCCAGATCGCCTGGATCGCGATTAAAAGTACCCGCCTGACACCGGTATAACAAACAAATTGAGGTATAGTTGAGGACGACATACAGTGTCGAAGGCCGAGGCGAAATCAATCAATATGATATCAACCTGGTCACCTATATCTAAAGAGCTGTTAACATCATAGCAGGAATACAATCACATAAGTAATTGTGCTAAGACCATGGCTATGACCCTGCTGGAAATCAAAGCTTTGTTTCAAAGAGTTCACAATAAGTTCGAAGATAAAATGCTCTGACATTTTACAAGAATATGCTGTTGCAGAGGTTGGTCTATAACTGACTAATTAACTAAACAATTAACTGATTTAAATAAGGGAAGAATGGAAGCACGTCTACATGAGGATGTTTAACTGTGAGGTATCTGCTACACAAAAGAACTAGAAATGTTGCCGGGATGCTGCTGCGACGACACAATTTCTTGGTGTCTAAGTATAAATTGAGATTGAGGACGTCCCTCAAGTGGCACTGGCACATCGTCGATTCGAGGATGAGGTTCTCACGAGAAGCAGGAACATCTGAATGGTCAATCGCTAAGCCTCAGTGGGAGTAGGCGTTTAAGGCTGAAGTGATTCTCTTATGAGCATAAGCTGCAACTTTGCAGTTGTCACCATGTGTGATAAAGAATTAGCCTTCCGAAATTAATGCGGATTTGCTTTCATGATCAAGCTTCGGCAAGGCAACCTTGTACAATTTTCTTTAGCAGTCGTTGTTTTCGCAGACACTTTTTTAGCGCTAACAAACTGTTGATGTTTTGTCGAGTAACTAGAGCACTTTCGTTTGAATCGACGTAGTTGGGTCACATGGCGTGACGAAAGTAAGACATGCATAATAATCTAGGCTATTGCTGTTTTCGTTTTCATTGTTTCAAGAAGAATGACATGAGTGATGAACTCTGACAAGGCCTTCGAAAAGAGAAGATAACGTATTGGCAATAATTTTAGTGCTTTTTAGCCTAAATTCTTGAAACAAGTCGCCAAGAGCGTCCGTAAATGCTTCATAATCAATGCTGTTGAAATCAAGAAATGTGCAGTGAGAGTAACGGCATTTTCAGACGATACCAGGAACTGAGAACAATACGGCGTTATGATTGGTCATGCCATCAATATATTAGATACAAAACCGGGTATAGCTAGGGATGTAGTGAAGAAGCACTGAACAATAACGACACCATTACAAGTTGATTCCTTAACATTTTGGTGAAGGCCACTTGACACCAAAATATTCGGT
Organism: Rhipicephalus microplus; assembly: GCF_013339725.1. Taxonomy (NCBI): domain Eukaryota; kingdom Metazoa; phylum Arthropoda; class Arachnida; order Ixodida; family Ixodidae; genus Rhipicephalus; species Rhipicephalus microplus. The sequence goes on from NC_051168.1 coordinate 175,713,597, forward strand.
AGCTCTCTACCGATGAACTCTTCGTGTTCACTGACTGTCAAAGATGTCCCATCCACAGCAGGATTAATGAAATTACACATGCAATTAATTTCAGAAGCTGAAGCCCCCGAGTTTTGTCGAAATTGGTTTCTGTGGTGAGCATATTTGACATAGAACCAGGTGGGTGGTAAACATTTCCGATAATCATGGACATGTTGTCTAAGTGAACATTCCCCACAAGGGTTGAGTATTTGGTGGTGCAGAAAGCACAGAAACGTGGAGGTGAGAGCGAAGAAATAGGGCAGCACTACTCATTCTTCCTACTTATGTGTCTCTCCAAACAACTTTGTAGCCAGGGAGACCTATTTCACAATCGTGGACTCCATCAAGCAGCCAAGTCTCATTAACGCCGATACTGTGTGGGGCAAAACAGGAGAGCAGAAAAAATTTGGGATAAAAACTGACAACAGTGATGGCATTAATGATCATTATGGAAAGTTTATTGTTAGTGCAGCTTGGTCAACAAAATATTGGCCCAGAAGTTGTTTCAACGGTCGCAGTGAAACCAAGAAATGGTCTGACCAGAGTGCTAGATGAACAGTCAAAGTCATATCGCACCTTCTCAATCAATACATGATTAAAGTGATGACGGCAGATGAGCCGTCATCCCTATGATAGGTGGATGTCTCCCACAGCTTCTTGCAAATATGTGGAATCTCAGGAGAGAAGTCTTTGAAAACGCGAAATTCAGTGTTTTTACGTTCATGTGAATTTTTAAGCAAGTACAGCCTTATTCTGATAATCCAAGAGCTTCATGTTGACGGCACGTAGACGGCTTTGTTAGGGTCGGCGCTTGAGCCAAGCAGAAAAGAGTCTTCGCGATTCGGCAAACAAGTTGCTGAAAAATGCGGGCCTGCCGACAGACGTTGCCATTTGGGTATTCTCCTTTAAGCCGGAAATGAAGGCACATACAGTCGCGATGCCTCAAAGTGTACAACGAGACGACCCATATTGTCTCGGTTGCGACAGCCTTTTTGAAAAAAATGGCGGCATCAGCATGAACTACAATCAGCTACGCAAAATTACGGTGGCGAGTGGGGGTCTATTGATGCTCCTGGTAGTGCGCCCGTGGTATGATCGCGAGACCCAGCACGCAGTGGTAGTCTCCTTCCAAGATAAAGACAAGTTGGCACTTAGGGGGACTGTGGTGGCCACGTTTACAAGGGCGAGTGTGGGCAGCACGGTCGAAAGTGATGTCACTGATGTGTGTACGGTAGGTGGACAGAGAAGTTTAAAGTCCATCTAAGGCTGACGAAAAAAAGGTGCTCTTGATGCCCTGCTGCAGTAGGCTCCTGCGAGAGCCTTCAACAAGAGCGTCACAATCTAGGACATCTTTGTCTAGATGTTAGTCTTGTGGCAAAAAACGCTCGCTTGTATATAATGTAAAATAATATTCTGTACAGTTTTCCTCATCAGCCTCACCATGTTCCGCGTCTTCCTCCCAAGTTACTGGTGCCGGTAACGGCTAAGTCACAACAACTTAACAACAGATAACAGCAGGAGGGATTCTGTCAAACACGAGGTTCCAATAACTGGTGGCAATGGTGGGATCCTAGTCAACGCCTGGTCCCGACAACTGAAGGCAACGGTAGAATCCCTGTCAATCCTTGGGTATAACAGCCTCTATTCCCAAGGCTATGTTAGCTTTCTATGCGGGGGCATGTACCCTTGAAAATGTCAGGAAAAACTTGGAAACATTTACGAAAATTTCTACATGATTCTTGCCGCAGTCTTCGTTGAGACAATGAAGCATAATGTTGTTCCTACGTCACCTCTTTTTTAAGCTTTAGGTTTTGCTATTGAGAATTACCATAGCGCTCTTTAATTGCCGAATTTGAGTATGCATGTGATTGTTTGAAATCAGTGCACCACGCGACTCTGATAGTGATTCCCGAGAGTATACACTGAGCTTCGCAATTCTTCAAATTTTGCGTTCACAATGGACTCAAAAGTTTTGATTTCACCGATATTTTGATTCATGTTCTATTGACCGTTCAATAGTTCAAGCGAACAATTTTCACAACCGTTTGACTAATATTAACAATTCTCAACTACGGTCCTGAAGAGACATGGAGCTGAAAACGGGGGCTCAAGACCATGTTTAGAATCCACATCCCCGCTTAGTTAAAGTTTGGGCGAAGCATTTGAAAATATTGAGTACAATGAAGTGTAGACATGGTAGTAATCCATGGTAGTAATCCTGTGGGTGAAGGAACAGCAACATACAACGGTCATTAGAGCGAATGCACCGAACGTTTGCAAGGTAACAAGCGTACAGTGGATTAGCATGATGCCCACGTGATGAAGAGACAGCGGACCATCACGGGGTCCACACTATGATAATCGGTGAGAAGAAGGAAAATATTGATGCTATTTTCTCTATCTGTCCCTCGCTCTACTTCTTTCGCTGTCCCTCTTTTTCTCCGTGCGTTTCTTTACCTTTGCTGTTTCATATTTACTGTTTCCTTGCTGCACCAGTTTATTTTGCTACAAGTACCTACGTCAAAAACAAAATACTGATAATCTGTTTTAGCAGCTGGCCCTCTAGGTGCGCACTGACTACCCGTAGACAGCGCAGTGAGCTCTTTCAGGGTGCACACTCTTGTGAGTAGTATCGCCTGCACACTTTACAAATTCGACCGCCTGAAACAAGATCAAATTAAAGATGGGCATCTGAAAGGGCCTTTGTGATGGCTGTCGACTCGCAACAGCGTTTCTTATGTAAAAAAAATAGGGTCTAAACACAACTCTGAAGCAATTTTCGAAGTGTATTGGTGTTCTTGTGGTGCTCACAAATCGTCACGCCACAAGCGCACCGTTGACGTTGGCCGTACACTTCAAAAATTACTTTTTAAACAAACATTAAAGCAATAAAACCATCTGCATCAAAGAAAATGCATCTCATATACTTAATAACTATCTTGTGTATATTTAGCGCAACAACCTTGATCTCCTTGAACCTTGAATCTCCCGAAAAGCTAAGTTTTTGTTGATTTCCCAAGGATGTTTTTCAATAAATGTTTGTTGATTCACGTTTAAAATATTTTAGCAAATAATGCGTGAACTAGGTAATAACCAGAAAAAGATTTGTGGCTTTAAAGTGGCTGCAGTGTTTTACAAAAAGTGCCTGAATTCGCATGCTTTATTGCTTCTTTGCTAAGCCTGGTATTATCTGGTTGTAGTTATAATGTCACCTGGAAGAACAATGACCACATAATGCTTCAAAACCTAATGTGTCACTATACCCAGATTCAAGGTTGCATACGCATAATTAATTTTCGCCTAATTTTTCCTTTTCACCAGCACATTTGAAGGGTGGTCAAGAGACCACACAATTTTTCGAACAAAAACACTTCACTAATGTCACTCTCACTTAGTTACCTACCAGCTCAATTTTTCTCAGCATAATCGCTGGTGGTTGGATTTCAGGCAGGGATGTTTAACTTCAAATAACCCAGCTGTCAATGTAAGTTTCAAATGAGTAATGCTAAGGTGAGTAATGCTTAGGCGCTAAAAGTTCAAATGAGTAATGCTTAGGTAAGTCTACATCCGAGTAAGTCCAGCTGAGAAAACTTTTAGTTTATCTGAGTCTCAGTGAGCCCACTTAAAGAACAGTTCTGGGGAACGTGAGTGAGAGTAAGTCACTGAGGCAAAAAATATTTCATAATTGATTGGAAGTGAGCTCGTTGTTTATTTCAGACCTGTGGGTTGCCTCAGACGCAAAGGCACGTGCACTGAACAAAAGTTATAAGTTTAACGGCTTACCCGGACACATTAAATCATCAGGGAGAATGTAAGCAGCAGCATAGGACCACGCTGTCTCTACTTTGATGAAGCGCAATAGAAACATCTGTGGCATAGTGAGCACTTCCGGTACTGTACTTACAGTTGGCGTTCTAAAATAGTCGTAAACGGCCACCGTTATTCACACAGATGGTCCTGTTCCGGCGGCATAACTGAGGTGTTTTCCGAGAAATTAAGCTGGGCTTCCGATTGACAAAGCGGTAGGAACCGGGGTCGCATTATGCTTGTGACATTGCCTTTTGAAACTAAGCCCTACCAACCTCTCAGACTTTAAAGCTTTTGGTTGTAGTCGAAAATTCACATGGAAAGACGTGAGTGCATGACAAACATTTGTGACAGGTAACAACATCAGTGTCGATGTCATGCACGCCATTTGCTCGCGACAAGAGCAAACCAAACGACACGATACTTGCGTTGTGAAGCCTATGTTGTTCGTTACATAAAATGATAGAATGTTATAGCTGCATCAAAACACGTAGATATGAATGAAATACTGCTTACGAAAGAACGTCCTGGCTGTTCTAGATATATTGGTATTAATCGTAGGGTAACAAGCGCATATTTTTTTTATTTGAATCATGCATATTATTATGAGAAATAGCGGTAATTCAACCGAAGTACTTCAACACACATGACATCATAATTCACACGACATGAATTGTAACTTATATACACGTTGAGTAATTAGAATAGTTGGCTGAATGTCAGGTGGTGCTATGCCAGTTCTGGAGTTTGCATACACGACTGACAAACGTGCGGTATTCTACAAAATGAAAGGTCGTGGACGGCAGGACTTTCTTATTAGGTAACCTGATATGAACGATTTGAATGAATTATTGATCGGTTGTGTCTTTTATTTACTCGAATGCGCCAGTTAGAACACAACCACTTAAACTGCATTACAGTGCACACATGTCTTCTGTACCACAGAACACTAAAAATTGCGCGCACTCATTCCCACAATTTGGGGCAAACGTGACACCATCCATCGGCAGCAGCAATGGCGTCCTGCCATTATTTAAATGGGAAATGGCGAAATGAAAAATATAGTCTCTTGAAAGGAAGCTCGTTATCAAAGAAAGGTCCGCGTTTTATGAAGCTAAGACATACTCAAACATAATGCTTAAATTGCAGTACCACATCACAATACCTGTAGCTTCCCGGGACCATTCAACCACACTCAGCAGAAACTTGTGTGTTCCAATTTTAATATATTAAACACACTGGAAAGCAACGCTGTCAGCTCCGCGAGACTCAAATTTAAACAGCACTAAATGATTATATTTAACCTGCAGTCGTTCTTTATAGCAAGTTTCACGTCAAATGTGTTTTTGTGACTTTCCCTCATTCAGTTACAGCAGGCCATCGCTGTCACTAACAACAATCAGCACTGCGTGAGTATGTCCTGAAATCCTACTCCCGTATAGGGTTCTTGCAGTGTATATGAATCTACAACAGGAAAGCTTCTGTTTATAGTGTATAAAAATGTGTAGTTCAAAGGAATTAAATGATAAGGTATCCTAGTTTGCGCCAGTTGGAACTATTAGGGTATCAATTGCTGGCTGTTCCAAATAAGGCTGACTGCCAGCTGTCACGTCCTATGTTTACTTAGGTTAGTTTATTGTTCATACCAGATGTCATTGAGGAAACCTGACATAGTGCTATCAGGTGCTATATATGTTCGGTATTGTGAGTACGCTTGGCTACTTTTGCAGCAACGGCAACTAGTGGGCTTGGTGAGTCGAAGCTGTGTTTAGCAATACTATCTCCTCTTTAGTTTAGCATAATCTAGAGATCAATTGAAGATCAGCGCACATGTTTGTCTATTTTGAAAAGAAATTGGGGAATATTTTAGCTCCATTTTTGTAACAACATTCATGATTGGTATGGTGCAGTTCAAATTTTATACGGTATCTTAGTTTGATATCTGTTATATATGAAACTCTATAATATATTTCATGTTTTTGAGCGCAATGTCGTGGACGCTTCAAGCATCCTGACATAGTCTGCTGCTTTCTTGGCTGAGTGAATTGTTGTGCCGCCTGTCTATGCATCTCTTGCCTTTCACATCACTTGCAGTATTTGATTAACTTCAATGGCAGGTACTCATGAAGGTGTGGTGTTATGTTGTTCTATTTATATAATGACGAAGAGGTGATATACTTGTTATGTTACTATTATACAATTGTTTGACATAAAAGTTGGCATCAGGTTTTGCGCGATGCTGCTTGGTAAAAGATAACATCTTTCCGAGAAAATGACAGTCGAGGCACAGCGATGACTGCAATGTCAAAAGTGCTATGACACGCCGAAAAATTTTGCACAACACTTTCGGATAAATACTCTTTCTAGATATGAAGTAATCATATACTAACAATAACCTATCCATGTCTTAACCTTCAATAAAAGGTCGCACATGCGAGTGGGATGATTGACTGGTGCCATGTAAGAAGCAAACAGTACGCTTTCAATTGAAACACGTTGACTTTTATAACGAATATTTGCTTTTTATAAACACTTTATTTTTAGTAACGCTCCGACGTGAGAGTTCCTCAGGGAGAGATATGTATTGTGAACGTCGTTTCTAGTGCTATCCCTGAGCTTTGCTTCTTTTCACGTTCAACCCAGTGCTCCAGATTCTAATTGTTATGTCGAGACAAATACTAACGTCGACTAACTGACCAACGTTTCAGTGCCCAGGCAGAGACGTTTCGAAGAGAGCACGTGCTTTATAGGAAGTATTGAGAATGTCATAACTTCGACAGAACGCCAAGAACACAAAGTTTGGTGACGCCACGGTACTGGAAAGTGGCGACTAGGCAGCGTAACGTGTTTTGCCAGCAATGCAGCATATTGTCATAATATTATTCGGCAGTTTTCAGGCGCGCCACCTGGGCCTTCTTTTTCTCGTTGGCCAGCAAGATCTCTAAGACTGCCGTGATCTGTCTTGAATTTTTCGCTGAGATCTGAGGCGTCTAAATTTTTGACGGCCTTAACTCACAATCCATGCGATGTGGCCAGGTGTTGGCTGTCCTCTACACCACAGGCAAGAACCATCGTATATATTTTGGCGGATGGCTTGTTTAAATGTACGTGCGGATATGAATTATGTGCAAGCGGTTGCACTCGTGCGCTTTTTTTTTACGTTTAGCTGAGAGTAGGGTGAGTGAGTATCACCGTCGTTGTCGATGGTAGGGTTTTAAGATATCTCGAGGAGTGTGGTCATGCCTGAAGTAGCAGACAGGTGTCTGAACGAGGAACAGTCGCACGGTGAGCAATAGCTCGAGCTATACTGCACAACTCTGTCTTTACCCTCTTATCGTATAAGTCCCGGTCACCGTAAGATGCATTGTTCCCAATCTAGCCGTTGCACCCAAGAAGTGGGCAACGCACGCAAGTACACGGCTATTAGTGAAATTGCAACAGGCTATTTCAGAGTCCATTAGAACGTAAGATCGCTGTCTCATAACTTCATTTGCTTCCAAGGCGAGTGCTACCAGTGGAGCTTTCGCCAGTGTTCGCCGAGTTCGTCTAAAGCACATGTGGAGAATTTCCAGCTGCGCGCCGAACGGAGGTCGGTGCCCCGCCGCGGTGGTCTAGTGGCTAAGGTACTCGGTTGCTGAACTGCAGGTCGCGGGATCGAATCCCGGCTGCGGCGGCTGCATTTCCGATGAAGGCGGAATTGTTGTAGGACCGTGTGCTCAGATTTGGGTGCACGTTAAAGAACCCCAGGGGGTCGAAATTTCCGGAGCCCTCCACTAAGGTGTCTTTCATAATCATATGGTGGTTTTGGGACGTTAAATCTCACATATCAATCATGCACCATTTTAAGGTCTTGCTATTCTTGCGATGGTTTCGTTCACATGACAAATTGCAAAACTGGTTGGTGATGTTATTAGAAAAGAAGGCATGGCTGCGTGAGCTTTATTTGGCGCTCAATAAGCAGGATACGATGTATTTCAAGCGAGCAAGCATACGGGCCGTACGTGGGTGGAGCCAGAGCGCTGATGACTGTTCGCCCGTTATCTCGTGAATCGTCGTACGTGGCGTGTCGCGTCGCATACCGCATCGGATGCATAATCGCACCATGTGTCTCTTGCTTTAGGCCTATCATGCCAGTCGTGTCGGTGTACATGCTACTGGCGCTTTTCGCTTTAAGTAGGCACAATTCTAAAGTATAAGAATGACTGTAAAGTACACTTTAGATATCCCTTAGCCTGAATAAACTACTTCTTCGCTTGTACAAAGCCCGCACAAGGAGTGACGACAATCGATGTGTCGTTCTTTTGAACCAGTGTGTAGGGATTTGAACCTTCGCATAATTTCGAAAAATAGGCACGTCAGTAATTTAGCCTACTGTGTCGGAGAGTTGAGGTCAGCGTGTACCCGTTACGCTGCATCCGTGGAATGCCTGGTCGAGAGACCATTACAAGGCTCTAATGCAGTTTCACATTTCATCTTCAAACAATAAATCATTGGTTGTCTTGAGGCAACTTTTGCTTTAAGATGCCACAACATTCGATGGTATCGCTATTTTTTTGATATGGAACTATGGCTTTTCAATTTCAATTCCACGCAAAAAAGCATTGTGTTCCTATTTTCAGAGAGAGTGACGTCAAAAGTACTACGTATCGCTTCAGCTTCACTTCAGCTTCAGGCCATGCTGTTGACATATTAAATTACTGCTAGTAAAATTTAAACGACTGAATTTCGACTATCAAAGAACTTAAACCTGAAAGAGTAATAAAATTGCATCCAAATTCCTGCATTAGGAGCCCATATTTACCGTGACAGATATGACTGGCTTCTTCGTTCAGCGCAACAAGCTACGGAATCTTCAAGTAAAAGGTTATTCTTCGCGAACTGACAGCTACACAAATCTCGTTCAGGGAGGTTGTTCATACTTCTGCAGCAGGCCACTACCAAGATTTAGCTACAATCAGCATCCACAACGCACCCATTCAAAAACATTGCTGATGACCCATGAGGTGGAGGCGTCATTCTCTAATATGTGAGAACATTCTTTTTCATACGCCAACATTTATCTAGACTACTATATATACAGACAAAACTTAGCCGTTGTCTTACTTTTATTCCCAATGATCTTGCGGTCTTGACAGGTGGACCGGTCTTCGTCAGGCTTGGAGAATAAGTGTCACGAACCATGACGAAAACCGGTCTACCGGTAGGAACCATTGAAAAAATTATATATATATATGTGTATATATATATATATATATATATATATATATATATATATATATATATATATATATATATATATATATGTGTGTGTGTGTGTGTGTGTGTGTAATTAGGAAGGTCCCTCTGTCAGTTTAAAATCAGTGCAACGTTAAGAGGCGGACGTAAAGTGCACCGTACATGGCTTCTATTTCATGCCTATCATATTTGGACGTGTTAGTTACCTTCGTCATCTTTTCGCGTCACGGGATAACAAATTAGGTATATGTGGAGCTAGCAAAACGGCTGAGAGCGCATGATTTAACATGACACACATCTCATGATAATCACGTTTGCACCAATCACATATCTTCGTCATTCATAATTCATTCACTTCCTGTAATACCAACTTTGAGACATGTGAAGCTAGCAAAACAACCGCGAGTGTGTCATGAGTGTGACATGTAGTTATGTTTTTACCTGACACGCATCTAATGATTATCATGTTTCACTTGTCATATACCTCCGTAATTCATTCACGTGCCGTAGTACGAAATTTGGTACCTGTGAAGCTAGCGAAACAGTCACGAGTGCATAATGAGTGGGGCATGTACTCATGTTTTTTGATAGCATGAATCTCTTGATTATTAGGTTTGCACCAGTGATATATGTTTTTAATCCATTTACGTCCCTTGAATACAAGTTTCATATATGTGAATCTAGCGAAGCGGCCGTGAGCACATCATGAGCAACGCATGTTCTTGCACGACACGCATCTCATGATTATCATGTTGGCACCAGTGGTATACGTTCCTCATCCATTTATGTCTCTAATTACAAATTTAGTATATGTGAAGCTAGCGAAACGGCCGCGAGCGCATGATGAGCATGGCATGTAGTCATGTTTTTACATGACGCGCATGCCATGATTATTATGTTTGCACTAGTCATAGATGTTCGTCATTCATTTACGTGCCTTAATTACAAATTTGGTTATGTGACGCTAGCGAAAAGGCCACGAGCGCATCATGAACATGGCATGTAGTCTTGGGTCATGAGTTACATGAGATGCATGTGATGATTTCCCCGTTAGGGTATGTCACTTGTGTTCACCATGCATTCCTGTCATACCATACAAGTTTTGCAACATGTCTTGTCAACGAAACCACCATATTAGCAGCCAGGTCAGGATATGTAAATCACGACATCCATGACATACATGTCATAATTTTATGACTGGTCAATTATGCTTGCCATACAGTCATGTTATGCCATAAAAATGTTGTATCAATCCAATCATCGAAACAGCCAGGCGTGCTATAGGCTACTAGATAGATAGATAGATAGATAGATAGATAGATAGATAGATAGATAGATAGATAGATAGATAGATAGATAGATCGATAGATAGATAGATAGATAGATAGATAGATAGATAGATAGATAGATAGATAGATAGAATAGATAGATAGATAGATAGATAGATAGATAGATAGATAGATAGATAGATAGATAGATAGATAGATAGATAGATAGATAGATAGATAGATAGATAGATAGATAGATAGATAGATAGATAGATAGATAGATAGATAGATAGATAGATAGATAGATAGATAGATAGATAGATAGACAGACAGGCAGGCAGGCAGGCAGGCAGGCAGGCAGACAAACAGACTCATTCAAAGTCCCCGAAGTTCGCTAAGAAATGCTTCGCAATTATTAAAAATTTCCCAGCGCCTCACATGTATGTCTGAAATCATCTGAAGCCACCGTTGCTGAGTATTGCCAACGGACAGCCCCAGCCAGATTATACTTGATGACCACTGAACAAAATGCTGGCATTAAAGTGACGTTTTAGATCAAAAATAGGAACCTGACAATCAGCTACAATGACTTAAATATGCTGAGGAGCTAACTTCGTAAACCACGCCATCATCTTACAAAGCACATTGCAACTACAGACTCAGTATAAACCTCCCTAGTTCTCGGTGTTTAACGTCCACCTGAGCATAAAACGATGAGTGTTCTTTGAAGTTTTTCCTCATAGAAGTTCGGGCACTGAGACAGCGAATAGAACTTGCACGTTTGACCTCAGGAGTGCGACATCATGATCGCTGAAGTTACCACGGTGGGTGACAGCTAGGTATTGTGCGCTCTTCAAGCAACGTCAACTGCAACGCTTAAATACCCGAAAACGCCTACACCGCCCACATAACGTTGAAAAAGTACGCGAAAAGTTTGAATAAGGCTACCACTCTGGTGTCAGCGTTTTGTTGTTTCAAGGATTTAGGGAATAAATGCTTTAGCTTCCGTTGTCATAAGCCTAAAAATCCGCGAGAGATCTTGAAGAAATTCTAGAGCCGTCATACAAAACGCTTATGCGAGCATCCTGGTATTGTTCTTAGAAGAAAGCGATAACGTCGAGTCAATTCGATAAACAGCTGAAGAAAGTCAGGCTTTCTCGATAGTAAGTGCACTACCTATGGTCATCAACGAGTCATCAAATTTTCTAGTATCATCGAGAGCCTCTGCATTTGCTTGATATAACCACGCCATTTCCTTGGGAATGTGGCCTCCATAGACAGCGTTGGCTCAGAAATACTCATTCGAAGTGGCGCTACTACCATCAACGCTCGTCAGTGGCGAACATGCTGGCATTGTCTCGCGTTGCAGCATGCGCATCTCTCAAGATATCTTAGCGGTGCATAGAAAAAAAAAAGATGAAGTACTTGAAGGATCCCTCTGACGACCAGTGATGAAAACAGCGTGCACTAGCCAGAGCCAGTCATAAACTGAACACTTTTGATGTCAGCGATATCTGCAGTTGCGGCCTTGCTATCTACTGCGCATGTAGGTTTGAATTGTTTGACTACAGCAAGCAAGCTGCATTTTACTTTTGGCTGCACTTGTACGTATTATAGATATTTGTCCAACAAAAAATAGTAAGTACTGGAAATTGATCATATGGTAAAATGTGCAAACTTCATTCGATTATTCGCCTCATAAGTTTAGGGGAAAGCACAATTTTGCATATTTAGATTTCTGTATACTTTATAGAAGAAAAATTCCTGAATTGTCCCTAAACTTTTGAATATCCGCACCACACCGCTGCTAAATACCGGTTCGAAGAACAACAATAACAGTTACAGTGTCAACACAACTGTTTCTCGATATTTGCGGAGAGCGAACGCGAGGCTGCTTGTATTCAACGTTTACAAGCTCAAAAGACAGAATAGAAAACAAGAGAAATATAACTACTGCGTGTGCTACTTACTTTTTAATGCACAAGAAAATACCTATAAGTGTTCCGAAGTTTAGGAACACTCTATATTTTCAGTACCCCTCATAATTAGTGCTTCACTTTTAGTAGTTTCTTTTTATATGTGGTTTTCCGTTGGCAGTGATTTGTGTGCATTGTAGACGACATTCTGAACAATATAAAGCATCAAAAACAAAAGAAGGGCAATGTTAAGAACTCGTTTTCTTTGCTAAAGGCTACATCATTCTGAACAAACATGCAAAGGCTCGAAACAAAATGGATAATTTAGAGGATATTACGTGTAGAATTTATCCAGCAAATCTGAAGACAATAAATAGACAAAAATATGACTTGCCGCTTGCAGAAACCACCAGGGAACTCGCTCGCAGATTGTAAGCGTTTCAACCGCTCTACTTTCTTGACTTTATCACCTTTCCTTCTAAATACCGCACGCTGTACCTTCCGCACCCCCTCCCCCCGAGAGATTTCTACTTTCAACGTGGTATTGCAGTGCCTCAATTTTTGCAGGCACTGCCTCCAGGATCAGCTTATGGTCGATTACCATGGGCGTCATAGAATGACGTCATTAGGTGACGTCACCTATACGTGACATTATCACGACATCACAACTTAGCGCGATTTAAGAAACCGCGATGTCTTCATACGCGAACACCACCATCGGCTGGCAATTTTCTGTCTGATTAGTTTTGACACCATGCAGGCCAGTCAATTTTTTCATTTGATAAGACCACGCGGCTATCCAGGTCACTGGACTATCTCTCGGCTAGTGAACCTGGATAACCTAGTGACCACTAGGCAATCTAGATAAGCTATCGGGGTAAGCATTTATAGAAAGCATATTCTAGTATTCATAATGACCTTTACGAGCCACCTACTAGTCATGGTGAGCTGCATGTCCATGCACTTTGTTTCATGAGCGGCGCGCTCCATGGTTAGAATACACTCTAAGGCAAAAGGGTGTTGAAAGGTTGTGTGCTTTGTCCTTTTGAGAACTAATGGGTCTTCCACAATCATTAATTCTTTCAACGACTAACGGCACAGGCTCTTACAGTTAGTCCCCTCAGGCAAGCTCAAGACACTAACATTTACTCCTTACATTTACACCTTAGCGAGTAACTGTTAATCCCACTAATCAACTCAAAGAATTAACATTTAGTCCGCACATTTACACCATCAGGCAACCATTAGTCCTCTAATTTACACCTTACCGGGCAGCCATCAGTCCTCACTGTTGGACCTTGTTGGACGAACGGTGGGTTCACTCAAATACTCCAATCAGATGAATTTTTTATCCGCAGTTCAACTATTGTTAATGCAGCTTATGGCGCGAAAAAACATGAAACAAGGACAGGCGCCAAAGCTAGGTTGAGGCGCCAAAGCTAGGTTAACAGGCGCCAAAGCTAGGTTAACCAACTCGCCTAACAAGTCCCTCTACTCAACTATTGTTTTTTTATTTACTTTCCGCCAGGTTTAATACTTTTTTCAACGGTTTTTCTGCGCAATGAGCAACAAATAGCGCGGAAAGAACACGCGAAAAACAATTTGCTATCTGTGGATCACTGCTTTTGCCATCGCTGAAACAACAAAACACAAAAGTGAGATATTGTAAATCATTAATTCTTCTATATACAAAAGAGCTTTTTTTTCTTATTTAACTGAGTTAGTGGTGAAATGTACAAGTCCAGCCTCGTTGTCACATTTTTACCGTACTTGTGAAGCTCCTCCAATGGAAGCGATAGATAAGAAGCATTGCAGACGCGAGCGCATACTTCCTTTTGCTTGTTGTGTGCAAACGGCTGTAAAATAGGATTGTAAAAATAATAGTCACACGTGACAGAACATGAAGATGCACACGTATGACAAGTACGTGCAATGCAACTTGCTATAAAAACATGCGCGCAAAATAGGACACGCAAATAGCTTTACCTTCACACCTCTAAAATTCCAACTAAAGCTGCTCTGACGAAATCAATACATGACAGGCAATGCAGACGCCAGCACTCACAGCCGCAGCCTTCTGCACAGTGTGTGCCCACAGCTGAGAAAAAAATTGGTAAACTAGCTATTTACGCGTGACAGAGGGTAAATGATGATACCTATATGGAACTGTCGCCCCGACACAGCTGAATTGGCACCCAAATGAAGAAGACGACAACGTGGTTGTTGTGGGTTGGACTCTCAAGCTTCTCCCGTTGGCCTTTTTGAGAGTGGTACCGACGGTGTACTTCTTCTTGGGCTTCATGCCGTGCGGAAGGGATTCAGCCTGGATCGGCGACATGAGAAGTGCCCCATTGGGCATCTGGCCCAGCATGGCGCTCTGGCCCGGTGGCGGTGGAGGGGGTGGGGGTCTCCCCATCCCAAGCATTGGTGGAGGCGGGGGTGGCCCCATCCCTGGTAAGGGAGGGGCGGTGGGGGCCCACCCATGCCAGGCAACGGGGGAGGTGGTGGGATGCCAGAACCGAGAGGAAGCGGCGGCGGAGGAAGTATGTCCCCAACTCCTGGCAATGGTGGAGGTGGAGGAGAAGGACGTGGGGGCCGACGGCCACTTCGATTACAAGAGTACACGTTCTCAGTTGTTTACAAATCTGGAAAGCTGCACAGCGATGCTGACTGGTTATCCCGGCACCCCGTTGATCCACCTAGCTCAACTGATATGGAATCCGATGCCTGCGTTTTAGCCATCACTGACTTTCTGAACGTGGCCGACGAACACACTCCGGATTTGCCTCGGCTTGCCTCGTAGTGCGTCAACAATGGCTACTATAGCTATCGCCGGTGACCACCTCATCACGACACATATCGACGTTGAGGCACTCAGGACACATATAAGGCGTATTGCTAGACACCCTGCCACCACCTAGCCTTTTTACCAGCAGACAGACCACGTTCGTCATTTTTCCAAACAGTCACCACATACCGCGATTCTTTACCAACATGCTTCACACCCGCCGCCAGGCCTTCGACTCCTCCCTGGTGCCTGACTCCGGCTAATATCAGGCTAACTATACCTGGCATAAAGAAAAAAGCAGATATGTCGTCACCTGCTCTTAGACAGCCTGCTCTGCTCTTGCTATACGAGACGTATCAAGGCTGTATACACGTATACACCGACGGCTATGTTTTACAAAAGAGTTCGACGGCATCACTTGTTATACCGATAAAAGACACGACAAGAAAATTCAAGACCTCCCACCTCACTAAATCAACGGGAGCAGAGCTCACAGCTCTTTGTGCTGCATTGGAATTTATCAGCGATCAACAGCCACAAAAATGGACAATTTTCAGTGACTAAATGGCGGCACTGCAATCCCTTTCATCACCTTTACGCCACGGCCCGTACAAACAGCTCGTATTTGAGATTGCAGAAAAGACTCACCAATTTATTGAGGAAGGACATGAAATAGCCTGTCAATGGCTTCCAAGTCACTGTGGAATAATTTCCAATGAACGGCCCGATCGAGCTGCCCGTTCTGCCCATTCTGAAAGCGATGAAATATCAATTCCGCTTTCCAGAACTGACGCTGCACGGAAACTCCGCATGCTTGCTCGCAAGCGCACCACGTCGCAGTGGAACGAGTCACATTTCATCCATGCACGGTTAGGTACTTTAGACCCAACCCTCAGTCTTCGAATTCCTCCGTAATTACACCGACGAGACGCTACAATGCTGTGCAGATTATGGTTGGGCGTCGCATTTACCAATGCGTACGCGTTCCGCTTAGGAATGGCTGACACTGATGCATGTGACCATTGTGGCAATGATGAAACAACTTGGCACATTCTGTGTGAATGCCCCCAATACTGCTGGCAGAGACAGTCACTCTGCAGTGCACTAGATGAACTGGACAATCAGCCTCTTTCGGAAAAAAGAGTCCTGCGCTGCCGACAGGACTTTATGTCGCAGAAGAAGGCTGTGAAGGTGTTCCTGCGCTTCTTGCGTTCAACCGGCCTGTCCAAACGACTGTGATCGTAACTCCCTGATTGTGTGTGCATGTGGTTTTTTTCCTACTTTATTTTATATCTCTCTATATCTATCCTCTTTCCGACCATTTCCCCCCCCCCGTACAGGGTAGCAAACCAGTTCGTCTAGGTTAAACTCCCTGTCTCTTCGTTTTAATTATTTCTCTCTCTCTCTCTCTACACCCCGACGGCGCGGAACTTTTAATTGTCGTACCACATCACCTGCGAAAGGATGTTCTGCGACAATTCCACGACGCTCCAACTTCTGGACATCTAGGAGTCTAAAGAACTTACGACCGCATTCGACGACGAGTATTCTGGAAGGGCTTCTACCGCACTGTTCGCCGTTACGTCGCATCATGCGACCCCTGCCAGCGCCGAAAGAAGCCTACGACTCCCCCTGCCAGTCTTCTTCAACCTATCGAACTTCCAGCCGAGCCATTTTATCGAGTGGGGTTCGACTTGATAGGTCCCTTTCCTACTTCTACAACTGGAAATAAATGAATTGCAGTAACCACAGACTATGCCACTCGGTATGCAATCACTCGAGCGCTACCAACCAGCTGCTCAACCGACGTTGCCGACTTCCTGCTGTACGACATTATTATCCAGCATGGCGCTCCGTCTCACCTGATCACAGACCGTGGTCGCTACTTTCGTTCTCGTGTAGTTGATGATCTACTCCGATCTTGTGCTACCCGTCACAACTTCACCACATCTTACCACCCTCAGACTAACGGCCTTACGGAGCACCTAAACCGCATATTGACAGACATGCTTGCCATGTACGTATCTACCGACCACACTGATTGGGACATAGCTCTTCCGTTCGTAACCTTCGCCTATAACTCGTTCGTCATGAAACAGCGGGCTACTCCCCCTTTTATCTACACTTCAGACGTCATCCCTTACTGCTCTTCGACACACTGCTTTCATCAGACCACCCACAATCCACTTCGTACGCTCAGGATGCGATCACCCGGGCCCTCACGGCACGCGTGGTAACGTGCGCTCGGTTATCGTCGTCGCAGACAGCACAGAAGTCCCTTTATGACCATCGACATAGAGATGCCGTTTTTTCTGCGGGATCTCTTGTTCTCCTGTGGCTCCCATCTCGACGTGTTGGCCTCTGCGAGAAACTACTATCGCGATACGCTGGGCCCTACCGAGTCATTCGTCATGTCACACCTGTGACCTACGAGATTGCCGCTACCACAAACTCATAGGCTGCTGCATCCAGAACGGAAGTAGTCCACGTTTCTCGTCTCAAGCCCTACAACGCCGACTCGCTCATTTAACAGGAACCGAGACGGTGCCTTACAGGCCGGGGTGATGATACGTGTATGGAACTGTCGCCCCGACACAGCTGAATTGGCACCCAAATGAAGAAGACGACAGCGTGGTTGTTGTGGGTTAGACTCTCGAGCTTCTCCCGTTGGCCTGCATGACTGTGCGCTCTCAAAGTCGTTAGCAAGACCAGCTCTCGGTGAATAAATTTTCCCCGTAACAGTATGTATGAATATCACAAATTGTGCAAGGTGATATAATAACATACCTGTAAATCATGACATGCAAATAATTTACCGTGATGTAATACATTATCAAAGATGCATTTCGATTCCTGTAGCGCAACAGCACCAATGCTACTTCGGCATTAAAGTTGCCCATCAAAGTAGTATACTGTATCTTTACTTAAGTGATGGCTGACTCTACGTCTTCATAGAAGCGTTCAAGCAAATGATCCTCATGGCTCGATTTAGCCGCGTATGCCTGTACCACCTAGATATTGTAGCTTTTGTTTACCTTAATTATAACACTTGCCTCTTTTCACTGACGTATAGTATACGGAACATCTCCTAGATTAGCGACACGTGCCATCCGAAAAGCGATCTGGTTCAGCCAGAAAGATCACCATCGAAGACCACCAGATGGTGCTGGCTTGCCCGTCATCCCTGCTTAAAAAGAGCCTTCCCCTACCTTCAACCATCCTTGGCTGCAGTGACAGTTTTCCTGCCCACTGTCTCACGCTTTCTTCTTGCTTTTACAGGTTCGTTTTGATGGCTAATGCTGTTCTCTTTATTATCCTAGTTCTGTCGCTGCTTTTTTTAGCCAATTTTAGCTACCCAAATCCATTCTTCGTATCCACCGTGCATTGTGCAGTTTTGTGCTGATAAGGTGCCCACCTGTGCAGATTTTGCTAAGAGGATCGATGAAGTGGAGTCAAGGCTGGTCAGTGAATCTGATCGCATGACCAGTCGCATTGTTGACAAGATTATTATGGTAAAGAAGGCCTTTGGGGTCGACGTGCCTGGTCTAAATAAACAAAAGTATAGCCTCGAGTCCTGTTATGAATTTCTCAATAACTTGGTTGACAAACTGAATAGTGAAAAGGCTGTGCTTGTAGCCGAAAACAAAGACCTTAATTTTGGAAACTGTTCACTGGCACGAAAGGTTTCAGAGCTGGAACAGTACTTACGCATGAACTGCGGCGGGCAAAGAGGTGTCCCCTGCACTCAGGGTGAAAACTGCGCCGCTGCATCAGAAACAGTTGCACAGAAAATTGGATGTCCAGTCACCTTCTCTGATCCGGACGTTGTTGATCGAGTTTATACGAAAGAGAAAGAGAACAACTTAATTGCGAGACTTTCTTTTTATCACCAAGGCACGAAAAGTAAGGCTCAGCCTGAATAAAAATGATATATCCGAGGGCAACGCTCCTGCTTTGGCCAATGATCGTTTGACACCACAGGATAAAGCAATGTTTTCCAAGGTGCTGGCATTAGAAAATTCTAACAACTAAAAGCGCCTCTGGACTGATAACTGTGAAATGAAGGCCAGAGAAACAAACTAGAGCGATGTTTGGCGCAATTCTGAGGAGTCTAACCTTTCCGCTTCTACCAAGAGACATCAATTTGTCTACATCTACAATGACTTATTACTTCAGAGCATCTGCGCTGAATCGGTTCACAGTGCGCGATTTTAATTCAATCATTCACTTTACCGCTATAGAAGCATTGGCATGCATTTTGAGGACTTTCACAACCTTTTTTTTTTTCACCTAACAACGCTCTTTCAAATATATGTGTCTCCGAAACATGCCTGCGTTATGACGGTAAGCACCTATTATGTTTTGTACTCAAAACATTTCCATCAACAATCGTACTATCCCTCCAGCTAACTATTGTACATTTTAGGTGTCGCACTTGTTGCCCCCTAGAATATCATTTACTCGTTTCTCACAATAAAAAAGATGGCCTACAATATACCTGACCTCATTGAAGCTTGGTCGCATTTTTCCTTCTCTTCTCTTATAGCACTTCATTAGGCTTTCGGTCATTATCATCTTAACTACAACATTGAATCATAGGGAAGCACGAACAATAGCCACCCTAATTACGTCCCTACAAGCCACTGAAAACCAAGCCACCTGTCTAATAACATTTTTTTTCTCATTTTGTTAACGCCAGTGATTTGTTGCATTCTCATAATAATCCAAGTGTCGAATCTTATGAGATGAAATCTCGCCATTTTCGTTCGTAGTGCACTACACAATAACATTCGTGCATCCATAGTACTGAAGACATTCTTTGTTAACAATAATAATACTAGATGTTCTGGCAAACTTACCTTCGTCCTACCCATCGTCCGCACCATATACGGCAAATAGTCATTACAATTCTCAGCACTCGCTTTCTGGAATACGCTACTAACTACTTTAAAACTAGCAAATGCCCATAGATTTCTTTCTGAACTCCAAAACTTTCTTTTTAGATTCAACTATTCAACTAACTCCGGTTTTGGACTGCTTCAGTATTTTCCCCGATATTATTATTTATTACAAAAGGCATATTAATCACAACTCTGTATCTTATTTCTACGATCTATATTTTGTGCCTACTGTGTTTGGTTTATTGTTTACGTTTAAATGACTATTGTACTGCATTTCGGTTTTATCTTTCGAATATATTCCACGCCCTACCCTTTCTAATCTTGACATATTTCTTTTTTTTCAATGATTTTTGTTAGTATTATTCATTGATTTTCTTATTTTTGCTTGTATTGTACTAGCCTTTGCCATTAGGTCTCCATATTTCCGTTTTGTATTTAATATTAACTCTACTATCATCCAAAGGAGATCCCATTTTCGCGTGTGACTACGGGACCTCCATCTTTATATTTTTACGTTGCCTATAATCTGTTATACGACTTGAAATAAATGATATTAGTGTTAATTTTGATTCATATATGTTGGCAGCGACATTTGTGGGCAATTGGTGGGTTTCATTAAAAGTTTTAGTCGGAGGTGAACACAATGATCTTGTACAATATGATACATTATAGCACGAGCTACTTTCAATATTTGCAAGACATGCACTACACAACAACGTACGCATAATTCGTAAGCGTGCAGCGCTGTTGTCTAGGAAGTCTTACTCTCCTTAGTAGTAAAGGCGGCCACGAACTTTAGCCGTGACAATGATTTGCACCTACCTCTAGTAACGGCAGAGCCCACAGAAAGCCTATAATCAATAATTACGCCCAAGCACTTATGCTGCGGTACCGATTGTATAGGTGAATCTCCGAGGTATCCCCACCTGATGGTTCGACCATAGTATTACATGAAATGATAAACCATCGTACCTGACATAGCGGGTGAAATCTGCAAACCAACTTCCACCGAGCTCTCTGAAATGTGTGAACTCTTTGCAATATTCCACAAAAACTATGGTGTGGCGGAACGCTGACGTATAGTGTGATGTCTCAGCATAAAGTGACACACTTGCGGACGCAAGTTTTTTTTTTTTACGAGTGATGGGAAGCACTTTATATTGAGAGCCTGGTAAATTTCCTAGTTCCAACTGTTTCAGGAAAAAAACGCAATAAACTACAATGATGACAAAATTCTCGGACCTTTGTACGTATGCTAGGATTCCAAGGTTTCTAAGGGTTTGTGAGTGGCAACACACATCACTACTGGTGCCCACAATTCTAAATAATATCGGCAGTGTTTCAGCTATAAGCACGATTTCTGGGTTGCACTGACAAAAAGTAAGCGTTGACATACGTTGTTAATTGCTGTGTGTTTTCTGTTTAGCCTATGTGGACTCTCAAGCCTTTTTACTATTTGAAAAATCACGAGGTGTGGCTACTAGAACGTCGTGTCACTGTGTTTTTCATTGTCATTTTTCTTCTTATGTAGACGTAATTGTCTCGAATGAAGTGTTTTATGAACATGTTTAACTAAACAAGAGCTTTGCGTGTATATAACGATATTAATAATAAGGCTTTATTGTTATATGCATGTACATTTCACACTTCTTTCTCTTTCCGATGGCCTCTTTTTGTGAATGATTTATGATGGCCTGCGTGCCTTACAGCCACTGAAGCTCATTTTTGATTGGGCCTCAAGAAGTCAGAAATTGAAAATGAATCAATAATTATCAGTGAAATCTCCAGGTAGCTTTCTGAGGTCAAATTTTACAAAGCTTCACTTTCACACTGAACTGGCAAATTTATGTCCGATCTAAAGGAAGAACCTACGCCACTATTACAATGTTGCCAATTACATGAAGACAGTCAACTCTTTCGAAGCTCTTTGTACTGTAGCGGGTAGAAACCGTATCGCTCTGGCCACCCACCTTTACTGGAATAAGCACCATCACCGAAATCTCATGACGGTTCGCTGACTCCCTCAATAACTTGATTGCAGATACATTTCGCTGATTATTTGGTGACATCAAACAATTTCTTCGAGTCTTTGCAGATCTTCACGTTTAATGTGATGCAGTGTATAGCGCTGGGTTAAACATCACTTCATGCTTATGTACCACATAAATATGGTATATGTGCAGTACTGAACACTTATATAGGTTCCTCTTTTGAAACCACCTGGTGGAGATTTGAAAATTATCACTGAATGAAACGACGTAAAATTCAAAAACATCAGGCTAGCGCGAAATTTCTACCACAATCACAGCGAAAGCTCTAAGAGCAGCGTTTCTAACACCTCTCGTAAGCTCTACCAATGCTTCAAAATGCAAGTTTTGCAGCAAGGTACCCAGCAAGCCATCAAATCTATATATATTGTCAAGTTGATAATGCTGAGCTGCCATGTATAGGGCCCTGGGTCGAACCCATTTCAATCAAGATTTTCTATTTCCTTTATTTTTGTGTTTCACGCGATATTGGTTACGAACACTCGCGGCAGCAGACAACTACTCCACCCAACAAAGCGCTGTTGTGATTTCATTAAATCTTTTATTGTAACAGAATTCATTACAAAGAAGCTAACATAGATTGAATTGATATGAAAATAGGCACTAATATAATGAATATTCTCATGGGCTTTTCGAATGGAAAACCTTAACGCGTTAACGAGCTCGTTTGACAGAAATTCCGGCATAACTAATGGTCACGGTGTCAGCGTCGTTAGTTATGAGCGAAAAATCATCTTGTGCGCAAGCGAAAGCTTCAGACATTAGGAAAGAAAACGCAGTCTTGAACGTTTTCAAGTTTTCGTGAGCATCAAGACCGAGGCCGCCTGCGTCTCGAGCAGTGTGCTACCACAAGCCACAATATTTGCTGAAACTGCCTTAAAAAACTGAATGAATTATGTGTAGTGAAAGGTATTTCCTTAACGCATCCTATATTATATGAAAGAAGCTTAAAATTGCCCCAGGAGTCAAAACATGTCAAGTGAGAAACGAGTCGTTGTTTTACAGGCCCACCTGTCACAAAGTAATCAAATATCTTTAATCACCATCATCATCAGCTGAACCGTGAACAAAGTGAACAGCTTTCACAGTAGCAGCAACATTTCTAATGTCATAACAGATGTCTGGATGTTTAATCCCTCGATTACGCTTTCGTATTTTCCTCAATTCATTTGTAATTATTCAGAGCAGGCTGGATTTTCTCCCCACTTTGTTCTTTTTGTGGAGAAGAGGAAGCTGTGGAACACTTTTTGATCACTTGTCGAACGTTTTAACACTAAGACAGGTATCGCTAGAAATATCATTACAAATCCTTATATTAGCTTTGACAACGTTAAATCTACTATCCCTAGGTGCACAGACCCTTGGGCTCAGCAATGGGCAAGTGTGCGAGGCCGTGCGAGATTTCATTGAATAGTCGTAGAAAGTTACTCAATAACCTCAATGCCAAAAGGTTCTCAGTTAACCATTGTAAGCTACAGGAAAGTAATGTTTGAGAGCAGTCATTTTGTGCCATTTTAGTAGAAACTGATTCATCCACTTTTTTAAGGATAATTTACCAAAATGTAATATTTTTGTAATACTCTTTTCGCTGATACATTAATTTAAATATTCTTTTTCTTGTTAAGCTACCCGATTCATGGCTGATCCCCCAGCTTGGGTGTGAGCAAAAACTTAGAATCTACATCTACATCTATAGCGTAGCTTGTTTCGCCCTACGGATGTGTAGTGGGCCCTTCACTCAATCGCAAAGGAAGAATTAAGGCGCAGTGACACACTGAACAACTACGCTTGCAATAGGCATTCCGTATTATTTTGAAACGACCGTATTGCCTTCTGGATTGCCCACTAAAGCAGGTGGGCAATCCAGAAGGCAATACGCACGGGGCCCCATATTGCTAGGCAATCTGCACTTGAAGTCAAAGCTCAAGCATGCTCCAATGCCTTCGAGTGAACCTACAATTCAACCTTTTTACTATATGCGCTTCTTGAATGGCATGTTCTTTTGAATGCAAGATAAAGCATGCCTGAGTGGTATCGTTAAAGAGTTTAATGATTTGCACTCTTGTAGAAATTCTTGCGTCATTTAGGAGAATTGTGTAAGTTATTCTGCTACAACACTCAGCATTTCCGAAAAGCAATTTTCGAAAAATGTTTTCTGCATTGGGAAACGTCATTGGCTGAATGAAAATAGCATCGCAAATGCATAAAGATAAAACGCTCATTTATACTCGTTCCCCCTTCTACACTTATTGCGACGTGTCTGCATGGCAGACCACCTTTCGGACAAAATGAAAACAATAGTTTGTGTTATAGTTTTAGCTCAACTGACGATCCCCAGCTCCGACAATCGGGCTGTTATTGTAGTCCAAAACTCTCGCATGTGCTACCAGTGAGAATGAAGGCGCATTGACATCACTTCCCTCCACCTTATTGGTCTTTCTTCACAGCAAGAACAAGCGTATGCTAAGCTGAATTTTCATCATAATCATGTTTTACAACACGCGATTTCTCTGCTCCAGCTTTAGTTTTGCAATCTCGTAGGACGAATGTCACAGTGAGGCTCCGGATGCGGTACCATATTTTGCGAAGTTGGGCGGATGTTTCTCGTTGAAATTTGAATAGTTAAATAGAGAATTTGCATATTTTCGCCCTGTTTGACGCAGACTACCTGCAGCTTCGCTGGTCTCATAAATAAAAAAATACTTAATATAAAGTGGCGTAAAAAGGAGAGCATTATTCTCCGAATGTTTTTCCTGAAAGTCCGCACGTGTAGTTCGCATAGGTTTCTTACTTTTTATGCACGTTTTCATGTGTACGCACGTATTATTATTATGTAGGGCATTTTATGGATATGAGTTGGCCAAGAGATACTGCAATAATATTTTTGAAAACGCAGTGGTAAAGCATTGTACAGGCGCTTAAACGAATATATAGTTACTGGGAAAAGGCGTCTGAAAAATACCTTCAATTTAGGTAAACAGGCAGGCATACAATATGGAGCCCAGTCTGCAAGAGCTCGCCCTAAGCATCGTCCTCTTTCCTATAATGTTCATTTGTGGCACCCCTTAGCAATATAATCTATATTTACCTTCTGTTTTTTGGTGCGGACTTTTAAAGAAAATCTTTAAAGAAGCACGTACCTTGAAGCAAAAAAATTGTTGGACCTGCGCTGAGGAGATGCTTAAGAAACATTTCAAACGACACGAAACATCCCAAGTAGAACGAGATGTCGATGCTGTGAAAAATATGCTATGACACTCTTTGTATATTTAAGGTAATCTTGCTTTCTGTAGTGGTTATTTTTAATCTGCTAACGGTGTTACAAGGTATTTCTGAGCTAAAGGTGGTCCACTAAGTATGCCTACTTCACGGTAGTTTTACTGTTATATTTCAGTTAAACCTGCGGATTTTCCCACGATTTGAACTCTTTTCAAAGAAGCAGATGTCTGGTCTTCTTTATTCTTCTTATCTCTCGTGTAGAGAGGGGACATAGTTTAATAGCTTACTGCTACGTGTCTCCTACGCCGGCTTACAATTTCGTGCTCTATAGGGACAGTGCTGCTGATGTTCGCCTTGTACAAATAACAGTTTAAACAATGCCACCCTGACATACATTCATGACGACGGAAAAGTCCGTGAGGTCCTTCAATGCTCGGCGCCTACTGGTATAGAAGACATTTCGGAATAAGTATCGCAACTACCTTGCACAAAACTGCAGACCCCCGTTATCACTTGATATGCCTTTCACAACAATCGACACCCGACTTCTGCACTGCCGAAGTGCTAAGCAATCTTTCATAAAACGCTGAAAGAAGAGGCAACACAATCGTCGACTGAGACTCGATTTGAAGATGCTGGAGTATTCTACAAAGTTCGCCAGGAAGAATGGGGTAAACAATGTGAAAGCACGCGCAAATACCTAGACAGAATGAGAACACAACAGCTCCTGCTAGATTTAGTGGATTCAATGATATCGCATAAAACAAACAATAATCACATTAACAAACTACTTCACTCACCTAAATATGACCTAAACACACTTTTTAATTATGTCTGCAACAAACACCTAGCTAGCACGTATCGATACGAGGCACGTGATTATATTGTTACATCAAATGATTATCCTAATTGTCACATAGCAGAAACAGAGGTTGGACAAGCGCTTGCACCTCATTCACACGAAGTCCCAATCTCGTCCATAAAAGCTTCCACGCAACCTAAGAGATAACGCAATTACTGCCCTCACTAATTCAGTTTAAAATGCTTTCATGCTTCTGCCCCACTGGCTGCATGGAAAGACGCCAAAATCATTTCCGTACCTAAACCCGATAAGCACATAAACACAGCCAACCTATGCCCATATTACCTCAACTCATGCACCGACAACGCACTTGGAGTTAATTCTGAACCGCCAAAACAAATTCTCAAATTACAACCTAAATCCTCACAAAATGATTGGCTTCTGTAAATCACTCTCCATCTAAGATGTTACGCTTCAGCTTAAGCATAGAATCACTAAGATTGGCATGATAGACAACCAGGCATTTCTAGCCCAAAGCGACAAAAAAGGCTAGATGAATTTCTGAGAAAGAAGCTCTTTAGTTGCCGCAAAAGTCAACGTGATCCGCGGTTCAAACCCGAGATCAATGCTTTTCTGGGGCGGTCACCTCACCAATTCAGCTAACCACGAGAAAGAAACAGAAAGAAGCAAAAAGAAGGCATGGTGGTTAACGATGTTGTACCCAATTTGGTACCCTACACTGTGGGAAGAAGAAAGTGTAGGAAGACGAAAGAAATAGGACGACGAAAAAGCAATGAGGAAAAAGAACAAGTGATACGTGCACACAAATGCCTGCGTTCACTGCGCACAACTCGACACTCATAACTGGAACGCGTTTGAGGCCAGTTCTTCGGGAGACTAGAACTAAAAGTGGGCTAGAACTCGAGATGTTTACAAGAGGCTTTCAAAAGCTGGCTCTAGCGAACACAAAACTGGCCTTGCGCATTGAGGTGTTAGGTTGTCATTCCATTGAGGAGGCAGAGTGCATCGTGGCGATGTGAGGCCTCAACAGAGTGACGACTTGTCGATTTTCGTTGGCCGAACTATTTGCGGATGGTGATGTGGACTGTGAGCCATTCGGTACCTGCTTTTATGAGTATGAAGTGGTGGTAGTAAGGGCCACCAGACATCCCCAGCTGCTTTGGAAGCCTCTCTACCTTTTCGGCTCCTTCACTGTGATGCACGGGTGGCGGTGACGGTGGTATTGGTTGTAGCTACTTCTTAACGAAAGGTTCTTGAAATGTCGGAGAGGAAGATTGTGTTGTCCGTCAAGTTTGAGCGGTACTAATCCTAAAGATCCGTCGTCGACGTGGATGTCGTTGTCTACTTCTCCCAATATCAGCCGCCTCTTTGCGCGTTGATCCTGTATGTACCATCTGCTTGGACATACTCCATTCTTTTTTCACAGATAGATGTACAATCTTCTAAAGGCATTTCATATAATTCATGGCAGTTGGGACCCTTCAGGGTGATTTCATTGCAGGATTCCGCATTGTGCGCCTCTTCAAAGAGGGAGCAAACTACCACATTCTTGTAAACTGCACTCACAAGAACTAGTTTTTACGTTTGTTGCACTGGAGCCGTGTAGGTCAAACGGGACGCACCACTTTATGAAAGTGACCCACCTTTATGAGGAATGGAAATTGGTAGCCTCTGAAGACAATAGTTGAGCAAAGCGAGTTACCCGGCCATGAAACTTGGACGATGTTACCATGATTACTAACTTCCTTGGTCAGCATCAGAAGGTCACGAGAAGGAATGAAGGTATACAGATCGTATACGGATTCTAGCACCATGTCATTGCATAGTGGATTGTGAGGCAGAAATTTCATACTCTTGAAGTTTGTTGTGCCCCGAAACTAGTAACTGGTAGCCCAGGGGCCAATACATCGACAACTCGAAGAAGATTGACACATGAATTGCAAACACAGATTAGAATGCCATGATTGCCTTCTAGTTTATTCTCAATACTCAAAGTATTTGGATCTATGAGGCATTTGAAACCGTCTGCCATGCCACAATTGGCACTTATACTAAACACTCGTGCTCTTAATCTTTGGGAAGTTTCAACACACTTCAAGCATTATTGTTATTCTTTCTCATTTTTAACCTCGCCAGGATGACGCTGGCTGGAACGCTGGCAACCATGCGAAGTGTAAAATTTTCTCTTTGTAGAGATATTGGGCTCTGGATCATAGGAACTTTTGTGGTCACATTGAATAGATATGCTGACTGCCGTGGATTATGTGGTGTTTTGTTTGAGCAACATGAATATAGTCTATTCTCGCACTATATAAGAACTAATCTTCTCCGCTGCCCGTCGGGGCTCATAAAAGAACATTTATATGTACAATTAGCACTAAACACCACCGCATCCGAAGTTGGAAGATTGAGGATGCGTAGACCATACCTCTAACTAAATAGATAAAACACATTAACACACAACATTAGGGCACTCCTGACTACTGTGGACCATGCTACGTCTTATAGGCAGAATACCTAATGAGCATGGTAGACGGATGGAGGCAAAGCTTCTCCTCCTCGTCTAAAACACCGTCCTCAATAAAGTAACTTATTGTCCCCCTTCTAAAAAGCGAAGAATGTGAACAGTATGTTACGCGAAATCTCCAGATTTCTCCTCTAAGTACCCATTCGAACGTTTTCCGATGGGCTGGTGGAGACATACGTATTCAACACTTTAACCAGCCTTACTGAAGCACACCTAATCTTACAACATTCAGCTATAAACCCACCACTCTGTCTTTTATTTTGCTGGTGCATTCAACGTCTAGATACTGCCTTGTTAGCTCCGTAGAAGATTGTACAGTTTTGGATCATCTGTACGACGTGAGCGCACAAACGCGAACAGAAGAGTTTATTCTTGTTCGAACTCGGTCATGAGCGATAGCACTCGAACATTCGACACGGCGTATCTGACGGTGTGTGTTGCCATAGATTCCATAACACATAGTCCACACTGAGTCCGCCGATAGCAGTGTAGAGCCTGCTTTTTTCGCTCTGGGTTGAGTCTCTATTTCTTGTCCACAAGTTCAGCCGAAAAAATCCCATATTCACAAATTAACCTTGGCCTTGCCTCGAATTTTTTTCATGTTTTCGTTTTCGCTACATGCGTTATAAAGGCACAAAAATGGTAACGAGTAAAAGATTACAACAACATTGCTTAATGATTACTGGCCTGCTTTTCACGCCAAGCACTATAAAGGCTCATTAGTGATAAGAAAAGCTCGAGGTAAGGCTGAGAATGGTTTGTGAATACAGGCTAACGACTCTAATTTTGGACTCTGCCTTCGTCAACGTCATGCACTGGTGAAAATATCCCTGTCTCTTCAATACAAATACCGAAAGATGCATACTCAAAACTCTCAGTATGAGACCTTCTACAATCATCCTAATTTCGGCGAACCTTTAGCTTCGGCTTTAAGAGTTGAACCAAAAAGAAATGTCCTCTCCAATTTGTGTACTTTCATCAATTAGGCTAGACTTTTTATTAGACGTTAATCGAGAAATTATACCGTTCATCGCCCCGCCGCGGTGGTCTAGTGGCTAAGGTACTCGGCTGCTGAACCGCAGGTCGCGGGTTCAAATCCCGGCTGCGGCGGCTGCATTTCCGATGGAGGCGGAGATGTTGTAGGCCCGTGTGCTCAGATTTGGGCGCACGTTAAAGAACCCCAGGTGGTCTAAATTTCCGGAGCCCTACACTACGGCGTCTCTCATAATCACATCGGGGTTTTGGGACGTTAAACCCCACACATCAATCAATCAATACCGTTCATTACTACAATGTAATCAAAAAGTAGAAAACAGTTTTTATCAGTGAAGCCTTCGTATGTCGTTATACTCTACGTAATGAATAGAGTACTCTGAACCACGAGCAATTATGCGCCTGAAGTACCTTCGAACTGCTATTCACCCTCTCTATGGTCTTAAGGGAATACGCGCATTAACGTCTGTTCATTTTTTAACGGGTGGCTGGCTTCTAACCACGGTATCGTCATTATAACCATACCTTCTGACGTCGAATGGCAACTTATGCTAGTTCCACTCAACATCAATGCGATGTTGCAGGGGTTTGAAGAATGCTTATACAGGAGGCATGTGTTTGAAAGGAAAAATATTTTTACCGAATTTTCTAACAAAGTTGCTTTCCCGTTATTTTCAATGAGAGACGTGGCTAAATGTTACCACACCTAGTTACCCCCATAACAGCTAGGGCTGAATGATTGATATGTAGGGTTTATCACCCCATAACCACCATATAATTGTGAGATACGCCGTAGTAGACGGCTTCAAAAATTTCGACCACCTGGAGTTCTTTAATGTGCACCCAAATATGAGCACACGGGCTTATAGCATTTTAGCATCGATCGAAAATGCAGTCGCCGCACTCAGGACTTCATCCCGTGACCTGCAGGTTAGCAGCCGGGTACCTTGATCACAAGACCACCACAGCAGGGTAAACAGCCAGGGTTCAATTCTGAGCCGCACCTGCAAAATGTTTTATTATTTATTTGTTTTCAATCTTCTCCACCTACTTTTTTTGTCAGGCAACAGATGAAGATTTTTAGCTCACAAGCAAAGACGCCGACAGCGGCGCGGACGCAGGATTATCTGCGAAAGGAGCTCATTCGCGCCATTTATTTGAAGACAAGCACACAATTCCCCATCAAACACACGTAACTTCACACACTCTACCAGTCCCTAAAACATGTATCGAGTGCAACACCAGCAATGGCTAGGATAGCGTGCAATATCTCGCCAAGAAAAAAAATAGCTCGCCATAATCACAAAGTGAATGATATTCAAGGAGGTTGCTCGGATAATAAAGAGGTAAATTGAACCAAAATATACAACTTTATATTTGAGTGAAAATATTTGTTTTCAATAACTGGCTGGAAAGCTTCTCTTTATACAGGATTGATAAAAAACACACAAAGACTACAAAACAGGTTCTATGAGTAAACTTCTATTGTCGGTTTGAGCAGCACGTGGTTTAACTCTGTATGAAAATGAAATGAATTGTAGTTACATGAGCAAATCCTGCACCATTTTTGGTGCCTATGGGAGTTTGTTGATGCCAGCCCATTCACCGACTGCTCGAATGAAGCTAAGCCATTGCGAAAAGCAGCCGCATACGCAAGGTGCTTACGTCACAGGAAAAAAAAAGCACCTATGCATTTTAAACGAAGTGTCTGGTTCCAGCTTCAGGATTTTGCTTGAATCTTGACCACGTACCAGCTTATTTCACCGCACGCAATGCTCGGGCCAACAGTGTCGACGGGTTAAATCCGTGAAGAGGTAAAAATAATAAATCCATTTGATATGTGATGAAATGTGCCGTCGGAACATCTGCCATCTTGCTGAACAAGTTTATGAACAAGTTTGTCGAACAAGTTTGCTGAACAAGTTTCTCGCAAAGACAAAATTGCCGCGTCAATTAAATTTCCCCATATAAGGTTCAGAACTGAAATGTCTTAAGTGAATAGGAATGTCTAGAACTGTCTGTAAATATTTTGTGCCTTACCAAAAATATTTTATTGCGATAGCAATTATACGGGCACTCTCGGCTGGATTGTGCCGCTGCCATCGGCGTCACTCACCGTATATGTGTACGTATCTATCTAGATGTGAAAATGCAAGAAAGAAAATATACCCAGAAAAAAGACTCCAGCGCACGACATCGAACTTCAGTCCCCTGAATGGTGAGCACGGGGTGTTAGCCACTGAACTACCGAGTAACACGTCCTTCAACCTTCAATTTTTTATATATACGACTCTTTATATGTGCCATTTATATGCAATATATATATGTACCAGCTCTTTATATGTACCACTTACCGCTGATGACGGGCATTTCGGGAGAGTTGCCTTTTCAACATTACCAGCAAGATGACACAATGAGCGGGCGTCACCACATCGCGCGGCGGCGCGCACTTTGCCCCGCTTATAGGAGGGGAGCGCCGCTCCCTTACGTTAGATTATCTCGCGATGTGGAGGAAGGGAAGATTGTACGTCCTGGCAGGCCTCGGGCTCTACCTAGAACACTTCTGTTGTAGTTACCAGGTGCACAAAGGTGACTGCAATCATTTCAGTCTCCGATTGCAAAAAGCGCGCGCTTTTCAGACACAGCGAAGTAACATCTGAGATGCTTATTAGCGGGCATCTTTACCTGTGAGTACAATCAGAGCCAAATGAAAGCCGAACAGTGGCAAGCCTTCGCGATGCTATAGTCTGCGCCGTCCACTTGTCACAACGAACAGGCACGTATATATGAGGAAAGCTGAAGAACAGGATGAGCGCGCCTGGCAATCGTGATAACTGGACGGCACGCAATACACTATCGCAAAGGCTCGCCGCTGTTTGGATTTCATTTGACGCTGTTAGTACGTTTCGTGCGTCATTTATGCGTGAGAAACACGGGGCAC
The DNA here is from genome assembly GCF_013339725.1 of Rhipicephalus microplus. Classification (NCBI taxonomy): domain Eukaryota; kingdom Metazoa; phylum Arthropoda; class Arachnida; order Ixodida; family Ixodidae; genus Rhipicephalus; species Rhipicephalus microplus. The sequence goes on from NC_051168.1 coordinate 175,746,084, forward strand.
ATTTTCATCTGCTTTCCATTCTGCACGTGATTTTTCAGTTTGTTGCTATCATGCTTCACCTTTACGGTTGAGCTGTGACTTTTCCTCACCTTTGAAAGTACGCTCACAGGTACACCTCGACTTTTACGTATGATGGGTCCGCTAAAGGTACCAGTGTCGCCACGGCAGGTAGGAATTGTCTTGGGTGTTCGACGTTCTTCTGGAGCATGCTTCATAATCTCAATTTACTTTTGAATGTAAGCTGCAGGGGAAAACGTGCAACTAAACTACACGAATCTAGAATACAGCACACAATCAGAAAAACTTCGTGACTCTTCGTTGGTTTGGTTACAGGAGTATTGGCGACAAGCAAGAACAGCACGAACAAGTTTTGACGTCCTACCTCACATCATGTGTTAAATAAAGCGAATATTTTTTCCTCCCCGAACGTCACGCTAACGCAAAAAAAAAACCACGTGTATTTGGAGTGAATGATGTTGAAAGAAATTTCACACCGCTGAGGAGCTCGTTTCACGCATACTATGCGTGAAAACGTTCAGAGTGAAGCTATTTCCATTCCATGGTATTCGATTATCAACCACTTTAGAACTGTCAATTGCCATTTTGGTGCGCGTGTGGTGTCAAAAACATCTCTATTACTCCTCGTGGTCCATTCTTTAAAAAATACCACTTTATTATGGCCTCATGGTCACGTGGGCTTGGACGGTAATGGAGCGGCTACGTTAGATGAGCGAAGCTCCGTTGTGAAAATGGCACCGTTTGCGACGCGGGATCGTCTTCAAGCATTTCATGACATCTGCGACCACTACCACCTCGCTCGTTTAACTTTATCAGCTCTAAAAACGAAATCGCCTCCAAGACACGAAGCAATTTGGTGACAGCAGACTCAGGCCTTTCACTCTTCTTACCTTGTTTCCATCAATTACGCCTTTCTTTACACGTCCTCTTTGCTCCGCTAGGGAAAGAAACCCTCATTACATCATAGAGTGGTGCCCTAAGCATTCCTCATTCCCCGTCCCTCCGAAAAATATGAAGTATCAAACTAGACATAACATATTTTTATATTACTGTTTGATGAAAGTACTACGCTACGATGCATTCAGCACCTAATATAATCGTGCACTTAAAGAACGAGGGAAATTCCAAATACTTACCTTAAAGAATAGGCATCCACTGCCAGCAGTTGCGTTCAGTGAACGTACGACTATGAGTGCCTCCACAGCCACCTACAATCCTACGCGTCCCGTGGACTTATCGTTGTGTAACCTACTGGAAACAGGGCCTCATAAAATATGAAGACCACGGTATATCTCTACGCTCTAACATGGTAGAGCACCTAGTAAAGTAAATCATTACCTAATTTTTCTAAATAAATGTGTGGTACAGGAGAGCCGTAGGGGCACATCATTTGAAGCTGAAGCTCAGTGGTGAGGGATGCAAACACGTCATTACTTCCGTACAAAGTTTCTTGCCTTTCCAGATCCAGGTTTTCAGGACACGAGTGGTTTAATTCGCCGGAATGACACCACGTGGTGTATCAACCTTACGGAATTCAAAAGTACCGTCGTAACATATGCAGTGACGTATCACTAAATAAAATGTAACCAAAATAAACGGTGCACACACGTGTGTGCACCGTTTGAAGCCAACATTTGAGGGTACCCTAAAATGTTGGCTTCACCTCAGTGCGACGATAAAAGCGTGGTGTGTTGTCATTATCTCGCCAGCGACAGTGACGAATGGCAATGAATTGACAGTTATTCAAGACATACCTGCGCTAGACAGCTCGTGGCATTTCGCACGAAATAGGTGCCCGTCGTAGACACACCCGTAGTGTATGAAAAGAAGCGTGTTTGTTTTTGTTTGTTTGCTTCTAGTTAATGTGCTGCCGTATCGGTGTAGATATTAGAGGAGCATGCTGCTTCCAGAGTTTTGTGTTCACTGAGTGTCAAAAATTATGATTGGGCATGAACAGGACATTGCAGTTGTATAGTTTTTCAGTTGGTGTACTAATATTCCTGTTGGTGTACTGATTTTCCTGTTTGTGTACGCTACTTAAGTGAAGCTCGTGTGCTCCTTGCGTAACGTCAAAGTGAAATTGAATAACTTTAAAAACGCCAAAATTGATAGTATGAAAGGAGTGGAAGAATATGCATTTTTTGTTTTCATTTAGTTGTCGAATGTGGCTGCCACTTTTAGCTTGGCGCCATCGAAGCGGTTGTCGTTCGAACTTACGCACGCAGTCAGGCTTGCTTTCACACCACACCATGATCTCGGTGTCGCTCGGACATTTTTCTCGTGATCCAGGCTGGTATGGATGGGTTTGGTACTCGAGGCCGGTACGGATCGAGGTTAAGCACACCTTCTTAATAATGTTTCGGCGGACACACAGTTCACTGTGTGCGCGCCGAAATGTTACCAAGATGTCAAACCGTTTCTCCTAGCTTCCCGCACTATCACTAAACACACCTGTTAATGCCACATTTATATACACGTTAAAGAACCCGCGGTGGTTGAAAGTTGAAAGCCCTGCGTATACAGAATCCGTAATAATCAAGCCGTTATTTCGAGGTGTTACACACCAAGTGTTAATATTACTGTAAGGACAGCCACAGCCCGTGACAGTGTCAGTTGACACTGTGACATGAGAGAGAAATAGACGCTTTAATAACGTTTCGGCTGGGGTGCAAGCCTTCGTAAGCATGAGTGCACTACATTTTGCCGCCTCTGTATACGGGTAAGTAGGGGTACACTTAGTGCACTGCTCTACAATAGAATATATGCGCATCTAGGACGAATTAGTGTGACATGGCGCACAGAACACCCCACGGTGAATCACAACAGCCATAATAAGTATATGGCGTTAGACAAGTAACCTTGTACTCACGCATAAGGCTTCCGCCCCCAATATACTGCGTGGAGGGCAGTATATAGTGAGCTTCGAGCAGCTGCCTTATATATTATAAGCAGAAGTTTAGTGCGAAAAGCAGTTGTTAGAGTTAAATTTTTTCTCGTCTTTTTTTCATTTACTCTGTTGTATATTAGTGCTGACATATAGGTACCTGTTCCGGGTAAGTCAGCAGCAAAGATGACATGCATGTGTACATGCCTGAAGTTGGTATCTTGGGGGTTAGTCTTTGAACAGCGTAAAGTAGCATTGCGGTGAGGAAACTAGTGTGTCATCGGTTAATATTTCCGATAAAAATATGCTGATCAGGAGATTTCTGCAGTGGAGCAGTGGTTCTGGAACTCAGCTACTGGCCCAAAGGTTGCGGGTTCGATCCTGGCCGGGGCAGTCACTTTTCGATGGAGGTGAATTGGTAGTGGGCCGTGAATTGTCCATTGTCAGTGCACGTTAATGAACACCAGATAGTCCAAACTTCCGGAGCTCTCCGTTACGGCGTCTTTCAAAATCATCTCGTAGTTTTGAGCCGTAAAATCCCAGATAATAATATGCTGATCAGGAAAGCAGAATACACTAAATAAAGAACGTGTTCAAACAGTGTCATTTCGCTTCACAGAATTGTCCTGAAATCTTGCATGCCTCTCGATTGTATTATCGACGCAGTCCCGTAACTTCCACTCAAAAATGGCAAGCATCTTATCAGCCTGCGACATTTTTTTGTTTGTTTCATAGAAAAGTAGTGAGCGCCGAGAATCGAAGAAACAAAACGCAAGCCAGCAGCAAAGCAGCTGATGGAAAACATCTGTTGCAATGGCAACTACTTGCATCTGCGCTTTGTCGCGTTTCCGCGCCTGTTTGGCCGTCTGTTCTGCGCACCTTCGCCGCAGTCACCGAGCGAAAGGGCGGCGGTATTCACACATACCCTATGTATTCTCGCGCATTCATTTTTATATGTCTGCTTATATACATAAAGAAACTCAAAAATTACGAAAAGAGTTCAAAGACGCCCTCCTTCGCCAACGCGATTGCTGGCTAGTGAGCAGTACATCACAGCAGTGCACCATCTCTCACACCTCAAAGCGGCAAATCTACGTTTGTGTGCACCTTTACTGGCACCGTTTTCTAGCCGTCAAAGTCGTCGTATAGGTCGTTTGTTTTTGTCATTAAAGTTATCTTGTGTTCTGTGTCCTACGTTCGCATATGCAATTGCCTTTCTTATTACTTTCGCTGTGTGTAGGAAAAGGTGGAAGTCAGGCACCTGGTATTACGGTGAGCCTATGAAATACCCCCGCTTCACACTCCCTAATATAGTGAATCGTTTGTAAATGGGCTCTACTTTGTAGAAATGATGCTTTTATACCAGCAGGTAGTATTTTTCTTCCGCCATAAGCGTGTTTAAAGAGAAATAAAAGTATCTGTGCAACTTCCTCCAGAGTGATCGGAGGGGCGATAAATTTTGACAATACTTCAGTGGCGCCCCCTTTCGGTCCCGCTTCTGCCACGGTGGGATTGGATATGTTAACATTGTCACGACCCCATATCCAATCACAAAACGAAGAAGCGCAGAATAGACCTTAATGAACAGTGATTTGCGTTTTTTTTTGCGGTGCGTATTTTGACTGGAATACTGAAGAAAACAACAGCGTTCGTCCTGGATGTGCCTATTGTATAGTTAGGGCTCCGTGCCTTCGGATAAATCAGAAAAAAAATCGCGGAACTCTCGCCTGTAAAATTTTTCACCATTCTATTTTTTTCTATCAACTCTCATTTTAACGCGATAACGTTACAGCCCTTGTTTCGCAGAAACTCGGGCGTCGGTCTCTGCTCTACCGTCATTGGTTGTGAGCGAAAACATCATCACATTGCGGTACTGAAAAATTGAGAAAGGTGCAAATACGAAACAACAAAAAACACCCGGGTTAGTGGGGGGATCGAACCCACGTTGTTTACGTGGTAAGCGGATGTTCTACCACATGGCCGCACGTCAACTTACGGATACACTGATAATAACTTCATCTTCCTAAAACTAAGTGAAAGTGACAGTCTTTTGAATTGACTGATATGTGGGGTTTAACGTCCCAAAACTACCATATGATTATGAGAGATGCCGTAGCGGAGGGCTCCGGAAATTTCGACCACCGGTGGTTTTTCAACCTGCCCCCAAATATGAGCACACGGGCCTGCAACGTTTCCGCCTCCACCGAAAGTGCATCAGCCGCAGCCGGGATTCGATCGCGCGACCTGCGGGTAAGCAGCCGAGTACCGGTGCCACTAGACCACACCAGTGGGGCACATGCTTTAGAAACACACACGTTCTGTGTACATACTTCACTATGGAATATGCAATATTGCAGTAATAATGCGTGGTATAAGTGCACATGGCAATCGAGCGTCAGAACATGTGATTATCCCAATGAATTCTTGGTTTGAACCCGGTAGCCTACAACAAAATGGACATAGGCTACTGCGCCTGTTTCCGTAAGGCAAGAAAGAGGGTGCATAGCTGGTTCGAAAACCTTTCATGCTTTAAATGTTTGAAGTACGCACTAGCAACAGAAGTTGCTATCGCGTTGAACTAATAAAAGCGAAGCTTTAGGGTTCCCTAAATTTTTATGACCATAATGACATCGCCCTGATTTTATCAAATGAGCATGTTGGTGCAAGGGCGTCGGCAGATTTTTTTAAGGGAGGGGGCACGTTTTTGATATGGTTCTTTTTCGATGAGCACACCATAGCGAAAAAGAAATTCAGGAAGGGTCGGGGTGAGGCACGGGCCTGGTCTAGTGCCGCGGCATGACTACGTCATCGGTCAACCCGTGTAGATAATATAAACGTCTGCTTCTTTGTTTCGCTGTGGTTTTACGGCATTTGGCTGATGGATCTTTTGGTCTCTTCCGAATCAAGTGTCCGGTGGCGTGTACGATGCCAAGTGCTCAAAGAAACTATATCAGAAATAAAATAAAACAATATGAAGGCGATGAAGAAAGCTTGCGATGCACAATCCGTAAACAGGGCTTGTGTCGAGACGTGCCTTCCTCAAGGCTAGAACAAAACTGGTTTCTTTAGCGCGAGCGCGTCTACGCTTCTTGTCCTCTCCTCAATGCAGAAACAACTTTATGATGATTATGCGAAAGACATTGCTTTGACAGACCCTTTTATGAAAGAACGGCCCAATTTTTATCACCATCAACGAGTCACTGGAATTTCGCGGATCATAGTCAGTGACAGTTTTTGAAACCATCTGTCACGAGCAGCTTCCTAGGCGTAGGACTACCATGATATATTAACAAGTGGTTCAGAGATGCAGCGAAATATCACTTGGCATGTTCATACACCCCGTTCTTCAGAGACCGGAAATCTTCGCTCGAAAGGAGTGCGCTTCTATCAGTGACAACAACCTCGTAAATTATTCTTGCATTGATTAGGAGTACAGACTTTCATTTATTTCCACATACTTTAAGACTGTTACACGGAGAAAGATAGATGTTATGAATTCAAGTATTTCAACATAATCATAAATACAGCTTTCACGAACATCGGCGTTTAGTTCGCTTGTCTTCCACAACGTGCCACGTGATCTTTACCTTTTTGACTCTCGCGCGTAGTGAAAAATTGTGTCGCGGCAAAAAAAAAAAAAAGTTCAAGACTTGGCTTGGTCTTCCACCGACAGAGATAAAACCAGCGAGATAAAACGTTAAAGAGGCTAGTCGTTCACCTAATTTATGGCAACCAATCATTCAACGCACCAGAAAAAAATGCTGTCTGACAGACTGCACCAGGCATTATGAAAAGGCAGCCAAATATAATCTTTTTTTTCTTCTTGTGATTGCCGGCCGTTTGTTTGGCTCGTGACGTAGAGAAGAAACCATGATTATGCTGGCACGGCGACGGCGTAAAGCAAAATTAAGAACCACTGTGCTTCTCTAAAGGAATGTAACCATAAGTAAACATTATAAAGCATTGTTCTTGTAAAACCTAAATAACGACGCATATCTTTGGTAATGAAACCATACTGAAGTAAACTCTAATTAGGTCGAGCTGAGAATTTTGTACGCCAATTGACATGCTGAGCAAAATAAAGTAAGATGTGTTGAGTTAAGTCTAACACTAATTAGGAGTCAGTCTATCTATCACTAACTAATTAAATATCTAACTGCTTAGGTTAACCTATGATGCAGTGTGACCAAGACCAAACATATATGAAGATTACTAAGGTACTCGGCTGCTGACCAGCAGGTCGTGGGATCGAATCCCGGCTACGGCAGCTGAATTTCCTATGGAGGCGGAAATGGTGTAGGCCCGTGTGCTCAGATTTGCGCGCACGTTAAAGAATCCCGGGTAGTCAAAATTTCCGGAGCCCTCCACTACAGCGTCTCTCATAATCATATGGTGGTTTTGGGACGTTAAACCCCACATATCAATCAAATATGTGAAGATTATGCAAATTGCTTATTTACGAAAAGAAAGGCAGATCACCCGTACAGTGCGAATCCATGAATGCGAAGCACGAATGAGAAATGTTGATATGTTGCTTTAAAATCAGCACAGCGTAATGAGGTGAAGGTAAACAATGCCGTACATGGCTTCCGTGTCATGATTATCATGTTTGGATGTGTTGTTTACCTTCGTCATCTATTCACGTCACGTTATACCAAATTTAGTGCATGTGGAGCCAGCTAAATGGCCAGGAGCTCACTATGAGCGTGGTATGTTGTCATGTTGTTACATGACACGAGTGTCAGGGTTATCATGTTTGCACCAGTCAAATATTTCGCCATACATTGACGTCACCTAACGTTAGATTTGGAATATGTGGAGCTAGCAACACGGCCGCGAGCGCATCATGAACGGCCCAATATGCTCCAAAGTAGCGTTGACGCGCGCGCCAACGCTGGGCACGCTACGCTAGCAAAACGCGAGCACTCTATATATTCTGACGTCAGGTGCGACCGGTATGACCAGCGTCCGTCGATTCGGCCCGACGGCAACCGGCGCGAAAGGCAACATCCTGCGATTCGCGCCGATCCGTTACCCAGACAACACTGCGTCTCCCTGTTTTCGTGACGGAGAGAGGCCGGACGCGCTGAAACGCGCATGCGCCAAAGCAACGCAGTGCGGCGCGTGCCTGCGAGTATATGGCAGGACCGGAGCCTGGTGTGGCAGAGCCGGCGTGAGGCGACGAAATGAACGCCGGTGAGAACGCGCATTGTACACTTGACTGGAACATGTATTCATGTTCTCACATGACGCACCTCTTATGATTATTATGTTTGCACCAGTCACATACCTTTGTCATCCATTGACGTAAGGTAATACCAAATTTTGCATATGTAAAGCTAGCAAAATTGCAGCGAGCGCATCATGAGCGTTGAATGTAGTCATATTGTTACATGAAGTGCATGTCATGATTATCGTGTTTGTATGTGTCATTTATCTATGTCGCCCATTCGCGTCACGTAATACCGAGTTTGGTACATGTGAAGCTAGCTAAACGGCCGCGAGCGCATCATGAGCGTAGCATGTAGTGATGTTACGTGACACTCGTCTCAAGTACAGCATGTTTGCACCAGTATAATACCTTCGTCATCCATTCACGTCCCGCAATACCAAATTTTGTGTAAGTGAACCTAGGGAAACGGCCGCCAGCGCATCACGAGCGTGGCATGTAGTCATGTTGTTACATGAAACGCTTCTCGTGATTATCATGTTTGCACCAGTCACATACCTCCGTCACCCATTTACGTACCGTAATTCTAAGTTGGGTATATGTGACGCCAGCCAAATACCCGCGAGCGCATCATGAACTTGGCATGTAGTCATGCTGTTACATGACACGCATGTCATGATTTTCATGTTATGGTCTGTCGCTTGTGTTCGCCACGCAATCATGTCGTACCATACCAGTTTTGCAACATGCCATGTGAACGAAACCACCGCAAGAGCTGCAGGACCATAAATTATAAATCATGACATTCATGACATCCATATAATAATTTTCATGTTATGACTAGTCAAATATTCTCGTCATGCAGTCATATTATGTCATATTAGGTATGGTATCGATATCATTATCGAAGTGGCCGGGAGAGCTAAAAGTCGTAGATAGATAGATAGATAGATAGATAGATAGATAGATAGATAGATAGATAGATAGATAGATAGATAGATAGATAGATAGATAGATAGATAGATAGATAGATAGATAGATAGATAGATAGATAGATAGATAGATAGATAGATAGATACGCGCGAAGTCGCCGAAGTTCGCTAAGAAATAGTTCGCATTTGAAAAGGGTACTTGGTGCTCGGATTGCGAAGCGATTGTCAATGGAGCCCGTTCAATGCCTAGCCAATCCTCCTGAATCCCATTGCGATCGCGTGGAAATTATAAGCAGGAGCGTGTGAGTTAACGTAAGAACTCGTATGAACTTGTAAGTTAACGTAAGAACTCGTACAAGCCGTCAGAAAGCAAGAACGCAGTTTTGGGGCGGTTGGCTTTATCCATAAGTGTCTGCCATAATCCTGACCAAAGATCGTTTCTGGAGAGTGGATAGACATCTTTCCGGGCGATCTTGTTAGCGTGCTTATAATCAACACAGAAGCGGATTCTACCATTCTTCTTTTTCACAAGCACCACTAGGGGTGCCCAAGGACTCTGGAACGGCTGCATGACTCCCCGACTAAGCATGTCATTTGCCTGGTCATCAATAACCCAGCGTTCAGCTTGAGAGTTGTTGTGTGGACTCTGACGCAGGGGTGCTCACTGCCAGTGTCTTTACGATGAGCAATTGAAGTTGTACAGCTCAAATGGGTTTCTTTGTGATTGAAAGACATCGGAAAGCGACCGGCGAAATTGAAGAGTTGGGTCCATTGAGCACTTGGAAAGTACAAAGCAATCAATTGAAGGGAGGCGTTTGGGGGAGATGTCTTGGCCGTTGTACCGAGCATAACGCTGGCGACATGGAACCTTGCTGTGCGACCATTTGGAGTTGAGGCCGACTGGCGCAATGTCCTGAAGTCACCCTATACATTCTCCGCAGAACATAGTGGCTCGAACTGAAAGCATGTTCGTAAGCGAAGTATCATGTCATCATTTTTTTTCTTTAAGCAATTTTTAGTACTGAATCCAGGTGAAGAAAAATCGCCCTGTTGATTCTTGAACATGTTTCTGTTTTTCAGTGTGTATAAATTTGCCCTTCCTTGAAATACTTTGCCATATTGTAGGGTAGTTTCTTATTGCTGTGATTTCTTGTTGTGTTTCTTGATGCATATGCCAATATGTCAACCAATGTGTCAACCAAGTCGCTGCATTTATTTTCTTCTGACAACTTCTCTTTACACTAATGTTTTATGCCTTCTTTGATCTGAAATCGTTAAATGATCCGATTCTGTTAGTTTCATTCTGTACTTTATCGCGATGTATGTCTTTATTGTGTACCTATTCGAATTTTTATGTTCACGCCCTTCCTGCTAAAATCCCTGATGGGATTGGCAGTATGTCGAAATAAATAAATAAATAAATAAATAAATAACATGAATTGTTGCTGAAGCGTTTTTAATCGTGATGAGAACAAATGGGATAATAAAGTGCTTGCGGGAAGTGAATTTTTATGATGGTGTATTCAAGGCGGTAGAGAAAGCATAGTCGCAGGAGATTGGCACAAAAACAGACGACATAGGTGGGATGTACGTATCCTCGGCGATGACGACACAAAAAAAAAAGATGATTTGGCAACATTGATGCCAGGATTGCTGATAATTTTAGCTTGGCAGGGGTCGAATTGACAACGGCATGATGCGTGAAAAGAAAGTCGCAGCCCAATATAACATCATGTAAGCAGTGTGAAAGACGACAATTTCATCCACACACAAAACGTCCTGATCGATTAGATGATCTGTGCACGTCACGGAATGTTTTATGGGATGTGCTGTCCCCGTACGGAAAGAAACACTGGAATGCGGAGTCGTAGTTTTGTTTACCTTGCGTTACATTGCTTCTACCAACACAGACACAGCAGCTCCAGTAATGAATATGGCGGACACGGCAACACTTTCAGTGAATACTGAGATTTCACTTGCAGGTTGGGAACAAGGCCTTGTAGATTTCGACACCGGTGCAGTTCTTGCCTCCGGAACTGCGATGATTAGTTTTCCGTGTGAACGGGCAGGGGTCGACAAAGCATCGACAATAGCTAGCGCCCGCACGGGGAAAGTGATCTAGACGAGATCAAGGTGCGGCGAATCGACAAGTTTTAGCTTTTCAAGTTTTAATTCTTCATACGTAAACGTTTACGTACGTACGTAAACGCGCATACCTTTGCATTTGCGCAAACCATAAATGGTGATGCTAACTGCATGTAAACTGCAGTTAACTTAGATGTGTAATTTAATCCCCATTGTGGCAAAATCACGAGATGTTCTTTTATCCCGTGCATTATCGTCGTATGTGCAAAAGGGAGGAAAATACAAGGCTACTGCAACGTTGGTGTCGACACATGGCTTACGGGTTATGTTTTTGAAGTGAAAAAATTTAAAAAGGTAACTTGTTTGTACTAACACCACTGTGCGGTTCGGGCTCAGACGTGAAATGCACAACTTTTCTACAATAAAAATTTAGTGAATACGTGGTTCACTATTACCCCGCTAGATGGCGCTGCATATATAGCTTGTCGGAATCTCACACGTTTATCGCGGTTATGCGCTAGGCCATTCTAGCTTTGGTAATCAGTTGAAACAATTTATTGGCGTTCGCACTTTGGCTTATTTCAACTCGACCGCTCGAGTCCCCACAATATGAATACCACGAGTTTCTGCGAACGAAGGTGCATTTGTGAGATAGGACGAAGGACGTAAAGTCTGTATGGCGGAATATGTACACATTAAACCTCATTCGGCGGCAAACGTAAATGTTTCGTTCCGTATACACCCACGCATACGCAGATTCCATCCGGTATCCGCTAATACGGTAAAGTAAAGAAGTATACGTACAAGCTAAAAGCCCCTAATAAGAGCTATACCTCGTTTGTCGCCGCTTGTGGCAGTTTGTTATGTATAGAGCGCATCTATTTGTGGACGGTCGCTCCAAGTGCACTTTCGGCACTGTTTGTAGAATCTTCCGCCCGCTGTGAGGGTAAGAGCCGTGTGCTGGTTGCTGCAGCGTTAGCGCGGCAACAATAGGCACCTCCCCCCTCCCCCCTCCACCCCACCCCACCTTTTTTCGCTTACGAGAAAAGCACACGCGCAGACGAACACGGCAGGAAAGCTGATGTTCGCTCCCTAAAAGGAGGAGGCTAGCACATCATTCCGCGTATATATAAATATACATATACATATACGTGAATGACGATAGTGACGGCGGTGGCAGCAAAAAACCAGCTGAGAGGGTCCTATAATTGTTACCACAATAAAAGTCACGATCGATTCACAAAGTGAATGATGACGAGTGGGCGAAGCAGTACAATCGTTTGGTTTTATCGTAAAAACCCATGATATTGCTACGTGCCACTCACCACCCCTCCGATTCTGGCACACTTCAACCCTGCTGCCCCTACGGAAATCCGTACAGATGCAAGTGGGCATGGCATTGGTGCAGTGCTGGCCCAGAAACAACATGGCCATTATTGCGTTATGGCATATGCCAGCTGCCTCCTATCCACCCCTGAACGTAACTATTCGATAATAGAGCGTGAGTGCTTGGCTCTTGCATGGGCGGTGGCGAAATTTCAACCTTATCTATACGGACGCCCATTCTCGGTAGTTACCGACCTCCACGCACTCTGCTGGCTCAACTCTCTGAAAAATCTATCAGGCCGCCTTGGTCGCTGGGCTTTGCGCCTGCAAGAGTTTTCCTATTCGGTAGTCTACAAATCTGGCCACGTACACCGTGATGCTGATTGCCTCTCCCGGTACACTGTCGACGATCCTGAGGACACTGACGAGCCCACGGAGAATTCTCTCTTGTCAGTGTCCGACTTCCTTAATATTGGGGAAGAACAGAAGCGTGATCCAGAGCTGCTTGACATCATCAGCCGTATGGAATCCTCCACAAATGATGCTTCCGTCTGCTACTTTGTCATTCAAAAGGGTGTGCTATACCGTCGCAATTTCCGACTAGACGGGCCCGACCTTCACATTGTTGTACCTAAGCATTTGCGCCGCTGTGTTCTCACCGAAATTCACGACGCTCCCACGGCTGGACACCTTAGCGTATCCCGCACGTACGAGCGCGTCCGGCGCCGTTTTTTTTGGCCAGGCCTTGCTCGTTCGGTACGCCGATACGTTGCCACGTGTGACCTATGCCAACGTCGTAAGACACCGTCGCTGCTACTCGCTGGCCATCTTCAACCAATTGACATACCCGCGGAACCATTTTACCGTGTTGGATTAGACCTTCTTGGTCTTTTTCCCACATCCACATTGGGAAACAAATGGATAGCCGTTATTACAGACTACGCTACACGCTACGCTATTACGCGAGCTCTACCGACCAGCTGTGCAATCGACGTCGCTGACTTCTTGTTACGGGACGTTATATTGATTCACGGTGCTCCGAGACAGCTTTTCACAGACCGTGGCCGTACATTTTTATCCCAAGTCATCGCCGACATTCTGCGTTCTTGTTCCACGCAACACACACTGACAACCGCTTACCACCCTAAAACAAACGGCCTTACGGAACGATTTAACCGCACTTTAACAAATATGCTCGCTATGTACGTGTCGCCCTACCACCGATACTGGGACCTTGCCTCACCCTACGCAACTTTCGCGTATAATTCATCCCGTCACGACACAGCGAGCTTTTCACCGTTCTACTTAATGAACGGAAGAGAGCCGACTTTACCACTGGACACAGTCATCTCAGCTCACACCTCGTACACCAGCGAGTATGCCCTCGACGCGATTGCGCGAGCCGATCATGCCCGTCAGCTCGCTCGCGCTCGGCTGATGGCGTCGCAAACCAACCAATGCCGTCAGTACGATGCGGAACATAGAGACGTACATTTCGCTCCCGGTACCCTCGTTTTACTCTGGTCCCCTCATCGTCGGCTGGGCCTATCAGAAAAACTTCTGCCTCATTACACGGGACCCTACCTTATATTGCATCAAGTAACACCTGTCACCTACGAAATCAGAACCATCTGTCCATCATCATCTACTATGCGGCCCAGTGATATCGTACACGTCTCGCGGATCAAGCCCTACAATAATGTGTCAGATAACGACCTCTAAAGCACCGGGACGGTGCCTCCGCCACCGGGAGTCATGCTACGTGCAAGTGCATGGAGCTGAAAAAGACAAAGCAGATAGACTGGCACGAGCTAATCTGTGTGGCTGGCACTGCTCGCCTAATCGGCTGTAAATACATCGGTGACTACCCCTCTGAGTCAGTCTCCTTCCCGTAACAATATTGACCACTCAAGCATGTAAATGAGTGCCAAGCTGTGTACAGTCATTAAAATATTGATGCCTCCTGGAAGAAATATGCCTGGAACGTCACCGTCTTTTCAATAGGGAACTTTCTGCCAGCAGGCAATCTCGGAAATCATGCCTTCTGTCGCGGGGTCTTCTCACCTCCGTACTACTTAGTCACTTGACATTACTGTACCGCCCTGTCACGTGACATCAAAGCTGCTCGGAAGGAACTGGGAGAGCAGTGCTGTGTTCGTAGGTTGCGGCCGCCAGATGCGTTCACCTTCGTATCGGAGAGGGAGGGTTAAATAACAATATAGGGCAGCACGTTCGCGGCCCACGTTTAAGGCATAATGTTTTTGAGAGGCATTTAAAATATGTACTGGTCATACTCAAAACTGCTATGTTGTGTTGAGCTGTGAATTTCGGTTTGCCTTCATTATTATTGCTTTTCGTTAGCGGATCTAGCCAAAAATTGGCGAAGGTTAGGTCTTGACGCGTTCCCCTGGCAGTCATTTATTGCTTAACGTCATCCGATATATGTTGTAGAGAATATCGAGGCATATTGTACTGCACAAGCCAATTGTTGTCCGTGACCATCATGGCCGTCAACTTCATCGTCATGAGTGTCATCGTCATGTCCTTCCGTCATGACGTCATGATCGTCATGGTAGTCATGATCGTCATGGCATCGTGGTGGGTACCTTCCAAGTGCCATGTTTTCATGGAAGAAAGAGAATGTCAGATAATGGGGCTTCCGCTATGGCTCTTGCCCACTGGGATTGGCCAAGACCTGGCGATGGTGAAATTGAGACCTCTCGTGAACCATGAAGCCTTCGTACATATTGCCCAATCGATTTTATTACAACGCTCCCCCTAGCGTACGTCACAACACTTAATCGAACAATTCCATTCCACCAATGGCACGCGCAATATGTGACAAAATTCCTATTTTATAGCATCTCGCATCTTTTCTCATCAGCTACAAGTACCACCATCTTGTGAACACTACAAGAAATAAGCGAAAAGTGGCTACATACAGGGGACGCACAGCCCACGCCTTAAGGAGCTTCACCCCTAAAAGAGTGCAATAATTCACTTTTGCCATTTCGACCAGGCAGCATAGTATATATCTTGAATAAAAATTACAATAACTTGGCCACGTTTACAATTGATGTTTTCAATTCGCTTAATGATACTATAAGACATATGCAAATAGGAGTTTAGAGGCACATTTGTTTTATTTTTTGAACATAACTGCTTACGGCATCAAAGACCTTCCTGTGGCTTTAGGCCAGAACCAAAGGACCAAAATAGGTCTGAAACGCGCTTCTTCATGATTATGTGCGTCAACATCGTGTGATGGATACCTTGCATGTGCTGTGTCGTGATGGCAGAAAAAGACTGTGTGATCTGCAACGCGCATGTTCTTCATCGTCATCAGCAAGATATGCAGTGCCAGCTACGACCCACACCAATGCCAAACAAACAAGCGTTTACATTTGGAGCTTCGTTCCTAAAACAGTCTTGCCTACAAGTGTCCTTTGAGGTGTGTTAGAGGCTCGTTCACATTTTTATCAAGTTGGTCAGAGAGGCATAGATAAAGATTACCCCATCTCTGGCTATAAAAAGAACCATTTGTGGATAAGAGGGAGAGGTGAGATGGTGAATGGCACCCAGAGAAACTCGTCTAAGCGGCATTTAGCAGGTTCACCGACATTCAGAACTTCTACTCGGCTAACGGTGACGGTGACCGCTGCCATGAACGCTCACGGTGACCTTGAGTGTAATAGTGCTAAATAGCCTGGTCCCCGAGCAATCACGCCAGATACATGCTAATCAAAGGAGTCGTGCTCTGTCGGACGGAAACATGAGACGCCGCAAAAGCGATGATCAACGGCTACGAATTCGTTATATGTACTAAGGAAGCATTCTATCGCCTTGGCCACCGAGTGAGAACTGAGGGGGACGAGTGAGTAGAACAGAATGAGCATGCACAGTGGCATTGTGGACGCCGCGCTACTGAAGAACATTTCGTTTCATTCACCACCAATACGGAAGAGAGGCAGATTGTAAGAAAGGAGGGGGAAGAGAACAGAGATGTGCACGCTGCGGAAAGAAGTGAGGGACAAAGTACCCGCCATAAGCTGCTTTGCATCTCACCATCATCATCATCATTAGCCTGCCCACTGTAGGGCAAAAGCATCTTCCACGATCCGCCAATCAAGCTGGTCTTGTGCTTTCCGTTGCTGCGTTATACCTGCAAACTTTTCAAGTCCATCGGGCCATCTAATTTTCTGTCTCTCTTTCTTGCCTTCTCTGGGAATCCAGTCCGTAACCTTAATAAGTAGCAGTTATCCTGCCTATGCGCTACCTGCACAGCCAATGTCCACTTCTTTTATTTTATTTCAACTATCATATCCTCAAGCACAGTTTTTTCCCTAACTTACTATGTCCTGTTCTTCTCTCTGAAGGGTACACCTATCATTTTACTTTCAAACGCTCACCGCGTAGTCCTCAGTTTAGGTTGAATCCTTTTTCTATTCCCCCAGGTTTCTGCTCCACAAATAAGCACTTTCAAGATGAAGCTGTTTTATACCTTCTTCGTGAGGGTTAGGGGCAAATTATCATTTATAACTTGAGAATGCTCGACGAATGTAATTCACCCAGTCATGATTGTTCTAGTATTTTACTCTCTTGGTTCAGTTCAGTGATTACTACCTGTCTTAAGTGGACATTTTCTTCTACAAGTTCCTGCGTGTCTTCGCCAATCGCTAAATGGTATTTTTTTACAAAAATGTTAGAAAATACTTTAGTTTTGTGCATAATAACTTTCAGACCTATTTTTCTGCTTTTTGTGTCCAGTTCAGTAATCATGAGCTGTAATTCTTCCCGTGAGTTACTCATCAAGGCTATGCCATCAGCGTATCGCAAGTTACAAAAATGCTCTCCACTAACTTTTATCCGTAACTCTTCCCACTAAGGGATCCTAAATACCTCCTGCAAACACGCAGTTAATAGCATTGGAGAGATCGTGTCTCTCTTTTTTCACTTTTCTTTATTGAGATAGTGTAACTTTGTTTATGAAGAACTATGGTGGCTGTAAATCAACTGTAAAATTCTTTCTGTATGTTCATGTAGGGTTCTTCGATGCCCTGATTCTGTAAGGCCTCCATTACAGCTGATGTCACGACTGAGTCAAACACCTTTTCGTACTCTATAAAAGCTATGGATAGGGGTTGGTTGTATTCCACGCATTTCTGTGTTACCTGATTGATAGCATGAATATGGTTTATTGTGGAGTTTTGCTTGGTTTTTTGGTTTTTTAACTGCAATGTCCCCTTAATTGTCTAAGCTATTATTTTTCTAAATGGCTTGTAGAAAACGGACAGTAAGCTGATTGGTCTGTAATTTTTCAAGTCTTTGACGTCTTCTCGCGTATGATATATGATGGCGTTCACGTTCTTGCAAGTATCTCGTATTCTTCCCCTTCAGAAAAACCTCGTATATAACGTGGCCAAGTTTCCTAACACAATTTTTCCGCCAAGTTTGAACAGATTCGTTGTTACCCTTGTAGGGAACTATGTGAACGACGACAAAGCAGCATAAAACGGCAAACCACAGCGTTGGTGCACGCGCTACCCGAGCTTGCGTTTGTTTTGTATTTTCGACCTGTTCACGTTCCTCGCTCTTCTGGCGTTTCTCGGCCTTCCAGTAGGTCTGTACGTGAATAAACTGCGTGACACCCTATACTCCTCGGCGGCTTTGCCTGTTTGCCACCTCTAGGGCTTTCCTTGCTTCCCGTCATTACTGGCAAGGTGTCGAATGCTTCTAAACTATTATTGTTTCTCACGATATCATTGGGGTTGTTTTGGCTTCTGTACAGCTCTCAGTAGAACTCCTCTGCTACCGCGGCTATTTTATCCATATTGGTTATGACGTTGCCTTCCCTATTTCTCAATACATGCATTCGAGTTTTGCCTATGTTCATGTCTGCCTTCGCTGCTTTTAGGCTTCTGCCGATTTGCACAGCCGGCTCGATTCTTTCCATGTTATATTTTCTGATGCGGACTATCTTACGCCTATTTATCAACTTCCAAAGTTCCACTAGTTCTACTTTATCATTTACATTGCAGGCTTTCATGATTTGTCACCACCTAACAATTTTTTTTCTCCTGACATAGCTTGCGAGTAACCTGTCTAGTGAGTGTACCCCCAACTTCCATTGCACACTCTTTGATGATGCTAGTAAGACTATCGCTCATTGTGTGAACGCTAACGTCGGTTATCTCACTTAGTGCCTCTTATATATTCTGAAGTGAAACTCTGAATTCCTGTACTTTTCCTGTGGGCACCACTTCATCAATTGACTTTTTGTGGATCATATTTTGTCTTTGCTTTTTGAAATCTGGGTGAATGCCAGCTCTTACCATTCTACAGTGTCACCGCTTTTGATTTTGCCAACTACTTCTACATCCTGAACGATGCATGGGTGTTTACACAGAACAAAATCTACTTCATTTTTGGTTTTGCCAATTGGACTTCGTCACGTCCATTTGTGGTTAGCCCGTTTTCTTAAGAAGGCAATCAAGATCCGTAAATTATTACGTCCTACAAACTCTACCAATAACTTTGCTCTCACATTTCTAGAGCCGGTGCCATATTCCACAACTGCATCGTCTCCTGCCTGTTTGTTGCCTACTTTGACAATAAAGTCGCACATCAGAATAGCATATTGTGTCTTTATTTATGGCTGACAATACGTCTTCATAGAAGCATTCTATCAAAATATAATCATGGCTTGTTCTAGGTACGTAAGCCTGTACCATCCTCGCCTGGTACCTTTTGGTACACTGAACCATGAATCTTGCCACGCTCTCACTGATGCTATAGTATTCTTCTATGTTGTAAGTAATATTTTAGTTTATGAGAAACGCCACCTCTAGTACTTTTTCGTCAACTAATCCATGGTAGCACAGAATATGTCCGTTCTTGAGCACTGTATAAGCCTCACGTGTGTTTCTAACTTTGCTTAGCTCCATCAAGTTCCACATAGCACCCTCTAAATTTTAAAATAAGACAGCGAGACTAACCTCACAAGATGACATTCTAGCGTTCAAGGAAGCTAAGATCAGACACCAATATTTGGCCCCGAAAAATTCTTAGCACCCTCCGCTCCAGCGCAGGCCCAACCACCGCCTTGGACAGTTGTTTCTGCAGCTGCTGGGTACTGAGGGCCAAGGGTTAATTGCTGTGTTCATGGGAGGTTGTGGCCAGGTATGGCACCAGGGTGGCCAATGCTGCTTTTGTGAGGGAGTGCGTTACCGGAAGCTGGTCACCAGTGAGGCTGCACCCCAAACCTTTTTAATGACGATAGTCTTTCTTGGGGACCTTTGATGAAAAAATTTTGGTCTGTTTGTGTGTCTGTCTGCCTGTCTGTACCTTTGTCTGTTTGTCCGCCTTAACTATACCTCAAACGGCACCAAACGGCTAACCCCATCCGCAGCGCCCACCAATATTGCTCAAGGTTTAGCGTTCATGATTCTGCTATTGTCAATTAAAAAGGAACTGTTGCGCATACCTAAGGCGCCATAACAGGTATATGTTTTGTATATAAGCTTTCATACTAGAAGAGGCACACACAAGCAACTCCAAGGACTATAGCGTTAAACCCGCTGCGCTGACAGTGCAACGCGATTGTCAAGAAGCTGTTTCCAACGATTTTCTATGACGGCACGGTTGTGGCACCTGCCCATCGCTTTGCATTCTACACCTTATCACCTCCGTGACTGGCGCGCATATTTCTCCGCGATCGTGAAAGCCTTCGTTTTCGAAGATGACTGCAAGATGCCACTCATGCCTAACGTGCCTAGAGGCGCCTGTTGGCCTCTATTACATGCTCGAGGCAATCTAACGTAGCGCCTTCAGAATACCATTCACTGACTTTATTGCACAGAACATCAAATAAACGTTTTGTTCACTCCCTCTAGGCACAAGACTGTCGTCTTTCGACGACATATACAGTGTAACATGTAGATTCGGGCCAATTTTTTTCAACGACTTCTTCATCACGCAGTTTAATTAGAGGTACAATAGGGAATGTTTCATCAACTGCATTTGAACCGAATATTGTCACGGGATGCAAGGCTACAGCGCTACCCCTCAGTAGGTGGTTCCGTTGCACTTTCCTAGCGTCTTGGCAGCTTATTCGCAGCAGTTTACCAAAGCTTCACATCTAATATACCTTTATTGTGAGGAATCGCAATGTGCTCTTTTGGTCGACCGTCTGCTCATAAGAAGTAGCCACTGGCCATCACAATTTCCCCCGTGCGTTCAAGTGGGCAGCACTCGTACTTCACGTCTTGGTCCACTGAATTCGCTTTCAACTGCTCTGCCGTAAGAGTATGGGTGCGACTGTTTTTCGGCATCCCCATGCCTTATGGCATGGGGTGTATGTGATACCAAAGTACCCACATATGTTCAAGTACTCAGCCGAGCAGCACTGGCCAACCATTGTACTGCGAACGTGTTTGTTAGGTGCTTCATGAGGGTTACTGCCTCACCTCTAGCCCGGAAAGGGTGAGCTGGCTGATGAGTTGATCTGCCTGGCCTTTAGCGCTGAAATATTTCGCTCTTATTTTTAAGTCCACCTTCCTTTCTCATTTGTGTATCCTATTGGGAGGCCCGGGAAAACGTGAGCTGCAGCGAAATCTTCAACTGCCTCATCCACCATCAGAGACTCGTGACCGATAGTCTAGACGGCTTCCTTGCTCTACCATCAAAAATTTTTCAGGGTTGCCTGGGAGTTCTCACTGTCTCAAATTCTTACCAAGCTGCTTCAGAACTGATTGATTGATATGTAGGGTGTGACGTCCCGAAACCACCCTATGATTATGAGAAACGTCGTAGTGGAGGGCTCCTGAAATTTCGACCACCTGGGTTTCTTTTACGTGCACCCAAATCTGAGCACACGGGCCTACAACAATTCCGCCTCCATCGGAAATGCAGCCACCGCCGCCGGGATTTGATTTCGTGACCTGTGGGTCAGCAGCCGAGTACGTTAGTCACCAGACCACCACGGCGGGGCTGCTTCAGAATCGGTTTAAATGTTGCTTTCCCAGCACATATATAGATTTCTAGGGCTGCAGCTGATTTTTAGCCGTAACAATTTCTGCAGTTCAGGTGAGTGCTGCCGTTCTCTTTTTACAATCGCTGTCGACTACATTTCCAGCTTGCTTTATGGTTCCTGAATATTTCGCTGCATCCGTGTATTCTGTGTCCGGGTTTAATTCGTTGCTTGTTTGTTTGTTTCTTGTAGCCTGGGATCCAGGGCGCATACACACTCTGGGGGATTGCCCAAGAAAATACATAGTGTCCTATGAACGGCAACTGCACTATTGCATACAAAAAAAGAGAAAAGAGAAAGATTTTAAAGAAGACATTATAAAAAAGATTTAGAGAGTGAGAAAAAGAACAAGCAATTGATCACAAATATAACAATTGTACGTTGATGTTGCGAGCCGATGAGGCAACTGAGTTTGTCAAACCCATTTGTTTCAGATGTGTCTCATAATAATTGACATTTCGAAAGTTATTTCTCAACTCCTTTTTTTTTGTGGATCCCTAAAAGCGGGCCTTATGTTCAAATACGTTTATTTTTTTAATAGAATTATACGCAGCATCAAATAAATCTGTGTGCCGATTTCCCTAAATGGAGGCACACAAATTTAGAACAGTTTCTGTGGTTCTACCTAAACCCAGCTTAACTAACAGAATAGCTAGAATTCTGTTGCTAGGTACTGCGTAGTTATGACCAGAGACAAAATATTGTTCAATAGTTTCCGATTCATGGTGAAACAAGCGCAGAAATACACACACTCAGAGAGAGCACAGACAAGCGCTTACTAGTAACTGAAAATTTTATTTCGAAGCAAACACTAATAAATGCATCACACGCATGTACGTCATTACCGACTTCCCCTGTCATCATCAACAACGTGATATAACAAAATAGGCACGCGCTCACAACCACAAACAAATACGTGTCAAGAACAAAGAAAAGAAATCGTAAAACAGAAAAAAATAAAACAAAAAACAAAGAAACAAGAAAACAAAAAAACGTAACACAGAGAAAAACACTGGGTTATGTGACGTCCAAAAAAGTGAATTCCGCATCTGTTAGTAGAACTGACGCTTGACTAACGCAACTGTCCCCTTCTTTCCTTATTCTATACGTTTCCATTATTTCTCTCGTCGTCCGCATGTTGTGACTGTCAATTATTCGCGTGTCGGAAAATTTCGGTTGGCAGGTGCACTCCTTGCAGTGCACCGCTAAGTGTGAGTAAGGGGCCCCCTTTAGTGAACTCTCATGTTCACGAAGGCGCACATTTATGCACCGACACGTCTGACCAACGTATTCCTTTCCACATGTGAAAGGAGTTCCGTATACAACCTCTTTTTTGCACTCAACGTACCTCCTGCCATGCCTAATGCTACATCTGTTCGATTCTCCAGTTCCTTTCCTGTTGACTAGCCTTTCTACTGCTGGACAAATCTTTGATAATTTGTTTTGAGCTGAAAAAAACAACCCGCACGCCATACCTTAATGCAAACTTTTTCAACCTATGTGAAATATTGTGCAGATACGGGATGACCACTGTCCGCTCTCTTTCTCCCTCAACTTGTCTCCTCTCTTCGCTTGTGCCAATGATTGCATTTCTGTGCAATGATTGTGCAATGATTGCATTGAGAGTGTTTCCACGCAGATCAAGCGCTTGAGGGGAGCTAGTTACCAAGATGATTGTATCTTTTTGGCCTGTGAGAAGAATTGTCGCGAAGTAAAAAATGCAATCTGTGTGGAGCCTGCTAAAAAATTATCTTGTTGTGTATGAACCTGTATAAAGCATTCTGAGAGTACAGTATTGTGCTCTACGCTGGTAGTTTTGATTTTTATGGTATAATGGGGATATTACCGTAAACTTTCTAGAGCTACAAACTCCTTAGTAATTCAGTGGTGGTCACCTTATGTCGTCATCTCCGGCTGCTTTCATCTGCCATTCACCTGACTGTTTCAACCGACGTTTCAACAGACGTGACGTTCTGCTATACCATGCTAGAAATGCTTTGTACGTCATTCCTAAATTGACCGAGAGAGAAAAATCAATGCAAGGATGACACAGGGAAGCTCACCCTGTCTAAGATCCGATATTTCTTCACAACATAAGGGTGTTTTTATATGTTTCTCTCATTGACGAGCCGGTGATTTAATTGTCGGGGAAAGTTCAGAGTAACAGTGCACTATCTCCTCTCCTTCTCTGTGAACACATCTGTCATACAACAAGGTTGTATAACGTTTGCATGTAATGACACCACGCAATGAATGACGTTAGGTTCCGTGCACTGTTGTACTGCACGATACAAGTCGCTTCATTGAAGGCAATCTGTATGAAATCATCGCTACAACAAGAGTGAGCAAAGAGGGAAAGAGCGCATCTTCAATAATGTGTGCATGTTGAAATAAAAAAAAAGCTACAAAGAGTTTTGGTGTGAGTGACACTGCACAGTTATCTGAAAATTATACAAAATCTCGTGTATACCATGTTGACGAACGACCTGCACCGCGTACAGAAGCGGATGATAGTGTAGCAAAGAAAAATACAGTGGTTGCTGTAGTAAATCATATGCTTATTATTGCATAGTTTATTCTCTTTAACCATTAGGAACACATACTCTCGGGGGACATGAACACATAGAAGTGAGTTCAGCAAACTCAGTCATCTCAATAAGTAGCTTTCGTGTAATGCAGATGTCCCCGTGCGGCAGACTACTAAACACTTGAAATGTAAGTGTCACTGAACGCAAACGACATTTAACGTCCTCGCGTGATAGGGGCTCACAGCAGCTAATTACTTCTCTGACGTACTTCTTAATACGTACATCACAGTCATTCACAGAGCTCTCTTTTAGCTGCCTTGATACTGCGGCTCCTGTTTACTGTTGCTTTGAAATCTGTGATGATATAGTTTCGCGGTCCCTTACCTTACAATTATTCATCAATTTTGACAGCTTGTGAAGCTATGTATGACCTTTTGATGTGATCAAGGAGAACTATGTTTTTCAGAATTTATTTGTGGGCTTATAGTGCTTGTTTACTTCTTGTATGTCTGCTTAACCAAATTTCAAATGCTGCTTCAAAATAATTTATTCAGAGTTCTGGCATCTCGGCCTTTTTAAACTTTTTGTTCCGAGCCATTGCACTTGTAGTCAAGGGCAGCCCTCAATTCATTGCTTTTCGCCTTCGCAGTACCGGTGTTCGCCTTTTTTTTTTCCTCAGGAATTCTCATTTAGACAGGACCCCGAAAAGTAGTCGTTTATCTACGAAAACGAAGCTCTTCCATATGCAGTGGCAGGTTAAGCAACAGTAGAGAATAATGAGAGGACACGCCAACGCCTGCTCTGGGGCAATGATTGGCGACGCATTATTACACCACCGCGCGTTCATTCTGCGCGGGTTGCTTTGAAAGGAGTGCGCCATTCGCTAAGCCTTATTGCGATAAAAATTATATGAAAACTCTCCGCTTGATTTTGTCCACAGCGTCGGTATCAACCTCGGCGTCGATATCGGTGTCGCCGTCACTCGCCGGATTCATATACTTATCTATATGTATGTAAACGCAAGAAAGAAAAAAAATCACTGCATTTCAAGCTGCTTGAAGATAATTATGGGGCGAAGCTTTCGGTGGTGATTATTGTGATTGAAGTTGAGATAGTACGTAGACTGATTGTTGTTGTGACACTCATATATTTTATATTCAAAGGGATAGTGCCGAGACCGATTGTGATATGGCGGTGATTCTTATGTATAGCTAATATGAGGTTCCGAGTTCCGGGTTACGTTTTGACTTCATAATCACAGCTTCATTAGCTATCATCTCCGGTGTAGAATTTTCTTGTCGGTAGTGCCGCCTTGCATCCGCTTCAAGTTGTCTCAACTGCGCGTCAGCTTGGCGTTTTCCCCGCTTAGCCTTTGCTTCCTTGCCCAGTCTGTGGTGTAGAACTTTACTGTCGCCGTCGCCGCTGATACTTAGCACGTCGCGCTTTCCTGCGTTCGTCTTCGTCTATATGAGAGAAGGGAATGTGTCGTATGGAACGTGGTTATATATATATATATATATATATATATATATATATATATATATATATATATATATATATATATATATATATTTATATATATATAGCGTTGACAGCAGCGCCATCACTTTTACAATTAACCACAGCGCCCTCTGTTGCTTGTTGAAGGTTACATGAAAAATGGTTAAGAAATGTCAGACAGATGAAGACGTGTTACGGGCAGACGGGAGACGGCGAAAATCGTGAGTTCTGAAGGAGCTTCGCCCCTAAAATAATTGAGAATAAGACTCCGGCGCGAGGAATAGAACGTGGCACCTCTGAGTCGTGAATGTGAGGCGTTAACCACTGAGCCACACAGGAGCACCTCCTTCAACGTTCACATGACAAGCTATTTACATTCACCACTTACCGCTGTTGACGGGCATATCGAGGGGAACTTTCGTGTTTTCCCCATTACCAGCAAGATGACGCAACGAGTGTGTGTCACCACTGCGTCACGACGCGGTGGCAAGTGGTCTCATCTCTCACGCGTACTTTGCCCTGCGGAGAGGAGGGGGTCAACGCTCACTCGCGCACCATTATCTCATGGTGGGGAGGATCGTACCTCTTGGCTGGCCTTCGGCTTTCACTGGAAATACTTTGTTGTAGTTACCGGGCGCTGTAAAGGTCACTGCGATAGGTGAACAGCCTCCATTTGCGAAAAGGACGCGCATTTCAGACACCGAGAAGTAACAATTGAGACGCTTATTCACTTTAATTTGCACCTGTTAGTACGTTTTGTGCGTCATTTTTGCAAGAGAAACGCGAAGCACGTTTCGATCTGCTTACCATTATGCACGTGACCTTCCAATTAGTTGCTATTGCGTTCATTAGTTCGGCTTTGCGGGAAAGCTTTGATTTTTTTAATAGTCTATAGCTATACAAGGAATTGTACAGTCGAGCAACAGTCACTGTACGATGAGCGGCAACGGCTACTGTAGCTACAGTGCGTATTGATCTGAACAATGGTGATTTTATAAGGTTGCAACAGAAGTCGCAGCCGTGCGGCCTCCATACACGCATGTCCCAATTATTTATTAGAACTTGAAAATGGGCTCTGGGTAAACATGACAATTTTTCGTTTGTGCATGCATTCAGAAAAACATAAAGTGTATATGCCCTGAAAGACATACAAAAGACGTCAGCGCAAACTAACAACTTACAAGTACTGCTAGTACCCGATCGGCCAAATGGAAAGTGAGCTGATAAATGAGGCTAGGTCCCGTCGTGCGCTAGGGCAGCTCTGCGTGCATGTGGGGTGAGTGGCTAAATGAAATGTCCATTTCCGTATTAAACATTTGTTAGTTTGTGATTATATGATTTGGACGTATTTCACCCCGCAGCGGTGGTCTTGTGGCTAATTTGCTCGGCTGCTGACCCACAGGTCTTGGGATCAAATCCCGGCCGCGGCGGCTGCATTTTCGATGGAGCCGGAAATGCTGTATGCCCGCGTGCTCAAATTTGGGTGCACGTTAAAGAACCCCAGGTGATCTAAATTCACGGAGCCCTCTACTACGGCATCTCCCATAATTATAAGGCGGATTTGGGACGTTAAACCCCACATATCAATCAATCAATCAATAAATGGTTCATACGTATTTCGTCACTATTTTAAGCATCATATTTTTGTGAAGTTGCCGCAAAAGCCGTTGATGCTGCTGGTATAGAATATGCTAAATATGTTTCTGAAAGTTGAAAGGAAGGCATCAGTCTGTGCCAAAGTGCTAATAAAACGGTCATACCAGTGCCTTTATTCGAAGTTTGAGAAATGACACTTATTTATAGCACATTCAAAGAGGAGAGTATGCTTCACATATACCTTCCATGACCAGTCGGATTATATTATCATACCATGAGGCCGTTCTGTGGTCGTCGGCAGGATTTTATCTTGGTGGAGGAAGCCTGTGTTGCACCCAGGTGGAGGTAGTGCTGGTGCAGCTTTGGCGAGCGGCAAATGTTGGTGTGGCCGGAGTAGGGCAGCTGCCCCTTTTGCACGTCCCCTGCGAAGGCCCGTGCCCCATTCTATGAAAATTCGCCCTTGAGGAAGACCAAACAAACAATATATGGCCGGTCATCATCAGACAGCCCATTTGCAATGTTTTACGCAAAACTGCATTATTTCCGGCTAAAGGGAACCATGAGTAGATAAGCGCGCGCTGACGCGTACACTGGTGTTGATGCTGACGCTGGCACTCATCGCGGCGTTGCGCAAGAGAGAAACCTGGGGAGGCGCAAAACACGCAGTGAAGGGCCGGTGCTTCCTACTGGAACATGCCGATCGCTGCTGATGGACACTGAGAGAGAGCAGTCCCCGTTTGAACACATTGGTCTGCACTCTGCTTTGAGTGAACGCGCACACAACTAATTTTTATTGTTCAATGACTCACAGGAGAAATCCCCCACCAACCCTATCTTGCAGCTCAAGATTTAGTGCCTATATATAACAGGAGGCTGTTGAACAGTTGTGCAGCATGAGCAGTCAGTCAGTTTCTACGATCAAGAAATTTGCTAACAGACCATTATTGTTCCGTGCAGGGGATTTTGCCTTTCTCGGGGCATTATCGCCTGTCATTTTGAGCCAAATAGAAAAAGAGAATCTTCATTATATTCAACGAAATATCAGGAATGTTTGAATTCTTATATGATGACCGAAATTTAGCAGTCACAGTGTGCTTTCATGCGCTGTAATTGGTTCCGGCGCGTGCACCACGCAAGCATAGCCTTTGAGATTTGTTTCTTATATTTATGCGGAGTAATTTCTAGTTCACCATTGTTGTTAAACTTGAAGCTCACAGTGTGCGGTGCGCTAACAGTATTTGAATTTTCGAAATCCTGCTTTTGTTGTGCGGCAGCAGAGGCATTAGTCATAATTTCAAAAATCGCGAGTATGTGATGCGCGTGTAGATAAAGTATGCATGTGTATAGGTGTGGGCGGAAATTAATATTGTTGTACAGAAAAATATGCCGAGAATTTCGTTAATGTTTGCTTGGAAAAATTCCCGAAATAGGAAATTTTCATGTCTCTGAATTCAAATTCTTCGGCGTAGTACAGAAAATAACTCTAACAGACGCTACCTGCGTCAGCGTTGCAAGGCTAGAGAGGGGGGAGCGTAAGGTAGGAGAGAGAGAGAGAGAGTGAGGCAGGCGATGCACATGCACAGTAAAGTTGGTCACGGCACACACTGGCTTCACATCTAGTATATTTGTTCTTGCTCTCTGTAGTTCGCATATGAGTGCCTTCGTTGCCCCGTGCTTATGCAGATTATAAACTTCAATCATACTGTAAGTGCATGTTCAGACTGCATGATGTTGAAATCTTATCGAAACGCAGCCACAGGCCAACGCTCAAAATTTTAGAATCTACGGGCATCCATGAAAATGGACTATAATGCATATGCGCACCTTCCATACGACTAACACAAAAAGAAAACCATTCTTACGTACAAACAAGCACTGTGAGAATCAGTAAGCATTACATTCGCTATTGAGTACCATCAAAATGTTGGAAAAGATTCAATAAACGTTCAGTTCTTAGTCCTTCGGTGGTTCTTTTGTGTTTAGGTTATCATTCAAGTAGTTGTTGGCTGGAGCCCCCTCACTTTATTTCTCTCTTGACGTTTCTCTGTGTCCACTTTTCACGGTGTATGAACGGCAGGGTTAAACGAATGTAAATTTAGGTTTTCGAACATCCACTCAATTATATTCTTGCTTGCACCTGGGTGCTGCATCAGGTCGTTTTCATTGCATTGCTGAATAACCGCTAAATATCGGCACCGAAACTATGTTGTTCTTATCGGACATCTGCTTTTTTTTCCCATTTTAAGGGTGAAGATTGTATTTTTGTTCTTCCGAGCTATTTTTTGCGTAAAAAACATGAAACTGGCCCAAGTAAACAAAAAAACAGTAGTTCTTTCGTGCCTCGGGAATCGGCGGTAAACGAAGTATGGGGAGTGAAGGTGACCATGTTGTATATTTATATAGCAACGTGCTATGACATGACCCTAAATATATATACAAATAGTGCACGTACAGACGTATACTGAGGAGTTGCAGATGTTTATCCAACCAGTCGTTTATACTTGCGTAATACTTGCAAACAAACAATCACGTGTGAACGAACACAACTGCACACGTTGCAGTGAAGCACTTACTCGTCAAAGTGATTCAAGGGCAGCTGACGCACGTGTCTTTCTTTTTATCACTTTGAATTTTCCCGTAATATAGTAATGATGTCAACAGGAGCAACAATATTAGCCACATTGGAAGCGATAAGCTCATATGAGGTGATGTTGCTCTCTAGTATGGTTGCTCTAGACGCTGTTACATAAGTGAACTTGAGCGCAAGGCACCTAACTACAACTGGCACTTACCCGACGTCACAGCTGTATTGTAGGAATATATATAAATGCTTCTAAAATTCGATAGCCAGCATAGCAAGCACACCTAACGTATCACGAACAATAGTGTCTATTTCCAAAGTAGTTTTGACACCTGGCATAGCTTTGTGGTAGAATGCCTGGTTGCCACGCAGAACCTTTGGGTTCGAATCCTGCTGAAATCTTTGGGTTAGAATCCTGCTGAACCAATTTATTCTTCGTGTTCGCCGGGCCAGCGCATTTGATCTCCGGTGTTGCCTAAGGCTCAAGCGTTAAAATTACCCATGTGTGTTCTCGTCCTTCCTCGGTAGAGACCAAGTGCCGACCACCTGTAGCACATACCCGCACACCAGTGACTCGTACGTCGCTGCCATTATTCCAAAGTATAGTGATTGAAGACACCGCAATCCGCCCCTCTTCAGCACTTGTGTTTCATACAACTTCCTTAAAGATTCACATTTACTGGATGGAATGGTGGATAATATTTTTCAAGCAAACATTGCATTTACTGGCTTGTATAGCTGTCAATTGAGGTGATCTGAAACCCTTTCTCACCCACAGGTCGCCGACACCATTTAAATATTTCTTAAAAAGCTAAATTGCTTTTAGCAGCTATATTGTGCTGGCGATGTGCTCTGCTCTGACGACAAGCGCATTGAACACTAAACAAGAGGACTACGCTTGTCGAAAAGAAACTGAACTGAAGCAGACAAATGCGTTTTATTCACATTACCCGAAAGCACTGGGAAGCCATACACCGGCTGCTGAAGCTTTATTCGGGGTTCGCTTGGTAGATCTTAAGCAGAACGGTTGTGTCATCCGCAATCTTGGACGCCAGCGTAGCTTTGGCCGTCGGGCCGCCGTTCGCGATCATTTAAAGCCGTGTAGGTATCGACGAACGGTGGCTCGTCCTCGGACTCCTTCGACCATTTCATCATATTTCCAACATGTCACTCCTGTGTGGCGAGTACTCTTTCTTTTATCAGTTTAGTACCTTTTATCAACTTCTAATCTCCCCTACAAGGAGCTTAGCTGACTTGCCTGATTCGGCAAACAGAAATTAGCTCCTTTATTAGGCGCGGAGCTCCTAAAAATGTGGGTCTCACCTTCTAGCTTGTCATGGTTCGTCCCCACTTATTTTTATTAGTCACTCAACAGGTGCAAACTGACAGACAGACGCGTGAATAGATGGACGGACAGAGAGACAGACCGACGCGTAGACAGACGATTGGACAGCCGGAAACACAGACAGATGGACAGACGAAAGTCGGACGGACAGACAGAACGACGCTCAGACAGACAGATGGACGAACGGACACACAGACAGACAGACTTATGGAAGCACGGACAGACAGACGTTGTGTCCAACTCACCATAATTGACTCCAAAGATACGCTACGGTTTTAAAGACGGTAGTCTTTCTTGGGGACCTTCAACGCAAAAATTTTGGTCTGTCTGTCTGTAAACTTGTCTGTTTGTTCGTCCTTACCAGTATTTTCAACGGCATCAAAGTTACCAAACAAAAGGCCAAACGGCCGACCCCATCCGCAGCGCCCACTAATATTGCTCAAGGTTCAGGAGGAGGAAGAAACTTAATTGAGAGAGAAAGAAAAAAAATTTGGAAATGCAGACAGTTTGGTCGGGCCCTCAGTCCAGGGCTCCGCTGGCACGAGCGGCTCGCTGGACCTGATCAAGCAAAGCTATTTGGCTCTGCTTGTCCTCGTCCGCAAGCCATGCCTCCCACTGCCTGTGAAACATGTGTGGTTGCTTCGTGATGTGTGGGCTGTCGATGTGTGTGGGCCTCTGGGTGCAATCCCATGTTATGTGGCTGAGTGTTGGTACTTGTGAACACCACGGACAGGTGTCTTTATATCTTGCGGGATATATTCTACTTAGATGGTACAAATTGGGAAATCTATTGGTTTGTATTCGTCTCCAATCCCTGCTTTGCTGGCTATCCAAGTCCTTATGTGGAAGCCCATATTCCTTTCGTTGCTTCCTTTGTTGGAGGAGGATGTCACGCGAATTGGAAAGAGGTTCAACGTCGTGGCCTGCCGTCGCTCGGTTGGTGATGCCTCGAGCTATACGGTCTGCCACGACATTCCCCTCCAAACCTTCGTGAGCAGGACACCATATAATGTGATGGTCTCCTGTTATGGGTTTATTTAAAAATTTATACGCTATTTTAGGTAGCGTTCCTCGGAGAAACATTCGGCATGCCGCCTGTGAATCGGAGAGCACAACCACTGATTCTCCCCTGATTTCTGCGTTGGATATGGCTATGGCTATTGCTGCCACCTCTGCCACTCGTGTGAAACAAGTTTTAACCGACGCCATTGTGGTGTGATTTTGTGCTACAATTGCCACTACATGTGACCCTCTGCTCGCTTTACTTACATCTGTAAAGATGGCTTCTGAGCTATTCTGAAATGCTTTGCGTAAGGAGTCTGCTCTCGCTTTCCTCCTTCCTGCGTGATACGTCGGATGCATATTTCTGGGAATATGCGCTACAGTTAAATGTGTGCGTTTTTCCGCATCTATTAGCACCGTTTCCTCGTCACAATATAACGGTCGCATTGTATATCCCATCTTTTCCAGAATTCTTCTCCCATGATAGCTTGAATTGAGCCTTTCCTTTTGAGATAAAACCACCGCATTCGCATACTCCTCAGAGATATTGTATATGCCCAATTTCTCTACCCTCTCCGTTTTGGCATTTTCCGGAATCCCCAATGCTGCTTTGAATGCTTTCCTTATTATTGTGTTTATTTGCTTTGTCTCCTGGTTTGTCATTGTCTGGTACGGTAGCGCGTACGTAACTCGGCTGATCACAAATGCATGAACGAGTGCAATGGTTTCTTTCTCCTCTAGTCCCATTTCGCTATTTGCTATCCGCCTGATCATCCGGGCCACATTCGCCGTGGTTCCCCGTAGCCTTTGTAGTGTGTGTGACGTTCCCGAATATCCTTGTATCCACATGCCAAGCACGCGTATTACATCTGCCTCCCTGATTTGTCTCCCATCCAGCAGTACTGCTACCGGTATTAAGTCCTTTTTCTTTGCGTATCTTGCCCTAATTCTAACCATTTCAGTTTTTTCCGGCGAGCATTGCATTCCTGCAGCTGTCACGAAAGCTTGCATTTTATCTAATGCCTCCTGGAGGGCGTTTTCTTTGTCCGCATAAGAGCCACCCTTTGCCCATAAGGTGACATCGTCTGCGTAAAGAGCTGCTCCTAGACCTTTCATATTTTCCAGCTCACATGCGAGCTTTCTCAGGCCGATATTAAATAGTATCGGGGATAGCATGGCTCCCTTGGGGGTGCCTCTATTTGGGTAGTCGAAGGTTTCAGATGTAACCGAGCCTAAAAAAATGGCAGCTTTCCTGCTTGTAAGAAATGACCGGACATACTCATATATTCGTTGGCCGCAGTTAATCTATTCGAGGCCTTCCATTATCACCTTGTGTGATATTGTATCGAATGCTTTCTTGATATCTAGTGCTAGTACGAATTCGTCGCTTGAACCTCTGTTTGGGTTCATGACGTCATTTCGCAACAGCAGGAAAACATCCTGGGCCGATACATGTGGTCGGAAACCGAACATATTCACCGGTAGCAGACCCTCTCTCTCTACATAGTCTGTCAATCTAGTCAATATTGTTTTTTCAAAAAGCTTACCCAAGCATGAGGTAAGGGAGATTGGTTGGAGGTTCTTAATATCTCTTGGTTTCCCTGGTTTTGGTATTAACATGATGTTTGAGTCCTTCCATTCTACTGGAAGGTTTCCTCCATCTACCCATACCTTTTCATTAAAGAAATCCGTGATTCATCGAAGGGCCGCATCACTCAAATTTCTAAGCATAGAGTTTGTTATTTTGTCTCGTCCTAGGGCGGTATTCTTTTTGAAAGACTGGGCCGCCGCATAAACCTCTTCAAATGTTATGGGAGCGTCTAACTCTGGTTGTTCTTTTCCTGCATATTTGCCATGTACCACTTCACATGCGTCTTGTCCGACATATAATTTCTTGACTTCGTAGATAAGTGCGTCATCGTTACCTTTAAATTCATTCTCCAGAGTTCTTAAAGCCCTGTTCGTCATTGTTTTTGTTGCCCCTGGATCGATCATACTCCTCAGGATGTGCCAGGTCTTTTTGGTTCCTAACGTCCCTCTAAGTGAGTTACTAAATTGCCTCCATTTACTGTTATTTAGTTGACGTGCGTAGTCATTGGCTTCCTGTGACAACTGAGCTATCCTTATCTTCAATTTGCGATTAAGCTTTTGCTTCCGCCATCGCTTTGTGAAGCTTCTCCGCGCGTCCCACAAATGTAGCAGGTGCTTGTCGACTGCTGGGATTTCCACGCTTGTTTCTATTTCCTTTGTCACTTTCCTGTGTGCCTCCTTTATCTGTGTCACCCAGTTACCTAGATCTATTATTTCCCCTTGGTCTCCTACGTTCTCCCTAAATTTGTTCCAATCAGATATTGTCGCTTTCCCCATTCTTCTTGTCGTGGCGGCATTAATAGTTATTTCGAGAATGTAGTGGTCGCTTCCCAAGTTTTCTCCGAGGTCCGCCCATGAGACGTTTTCTTCAGAATTTGTAAACGTTAAGTCCGGTGACGTGTCTTTTGTTAAGCTATTCCCGACCCGTGTCGGTAGGTCTGGTTGTGTAAGTTGGCAGAGATCATATTGTTCAACAAGGTCTACAAGGAGTTTGCCCTTAGGGCTGTCCTGCTTATATCCCCAATTTCTGTGTGGCGCATTAAAATCCCCCATGATAACTAACCTGTCTTTCTCTTTCAATAAACCCATAGCATGTGCTATAATGTTCTCAAAGTCGGCTCGTCTCTCCTTAGGTGGGCTATATATATTGACCCCCACAGTTTTTGGTCCTCCACGTTTTTTGGGCCACACTGTTATTATCTGGTGTTGCACTGCCTCATTGCTCACGTAGCTGACACTCAATGCGATATCTTTTTTGGTAAATGTCGCCACTTGTGGGTACTTTGGGTTAACATGACTTATGTACCCTCTCAGATTTATCTGAAATTTGCCTACTTCATTTGCCTACTTCCTGAAGGCAGATTATATCAGGAGGGATTGGAGATGCTCCAATAAATTGTTTGAAATTTTCAAGTTTTGTTCTCAATGAGCAGCAGTTCCACTGCCATATTTCCGTTTGCTCGGTCTTTTTTGTTACGGTGTCTAGCCACGATTGGTATTCTCGGAATCTGTTATTCCACTTTCTTTAGGTTGTCTGGTGGGGGCAACCGGGCTCTGACAAGATCTCTTGCGAGTATTCTGCGCCTGACTCAAGTCGCTTATGGTGCGTTCCATCTGGCCTAGTTTGGCAAAAACAAGTTGAATTTGTTGAACTAGGAACGCTATCGGTGGTGTTTGTGGCGGTTGCGTTTCCACGGGCTGCGCAAAGGGCTGCGAGACAACAGGTGTGCTCGCCGGGCTTTGTGTGTTGCTCGACTGGTTTAGTAGTGACTCCAGGCGCGCCATTCGAGACTTAACCTCCTGTAGTTCTGTTCTAAGTTGTCTGTTTTCAGCTACTACCCGCTTGTATTCTGGGTGTTCTGTGATCGTTGGTGTAACGGGTTTATGTTTGGTAGTGGGAGATACGGCTTCCGCATAGCTTACCGCGTCCGCCTGTGGGTTGCTATGTGCAGGACACGCCCCCGGTGGCTTGCTTCTCGGAAAGGCTTGCGCGTTCGGATTGTCCTGGGAGATTGCTCTCGGCGTCGAAGTCGACTTTGGATGCCGCTGTCCTGGTTGTCCTGTCTCCACGGCACGGTTTTTTGACGGCGTGCGGGTTCTGGAACGGCTCTTTCGGATCCCGCCTCGTCCGTACTCCCATTCTGATTCCTCTTCCTCCGACTGAAACCAGCGAGGGGCGGGCTTGTGTGGTTTTTTGGGAGGTTTCGCTGCTTGCTTGCGAATAGGCTTGAGGCGTTTCAGACAACTGCGGTCTCCAGTGATATGGTTTCCCGTGCAAATTGCGCATGTCGGAGTGCAATTATGGTTTACTTCGGGGTTGCGCATTCCACAGGTATGGCACACGTGTGAGTCTGGCTGCGGACACACGTCGGTGCGGTGGCCAACCGCCCCACACGCTCGGCAGAATTGGACGGTGTTACGAAAAGGAATACACTCCTTCTCACCTCACTCTGTAGTAAACATATCTTGGTAGAATGTCCCCGAAGAAAGTCAAGACGGCACTCTGAGAGTCTCCCAACATCCGAGCGTCGACCAGCGTCACGCTCTGGGTGCGAGAACGGATGCTCGCTTCGATGGTCTCAGACGGGGTGTGCGGCTCTATACCGTGAATAACACCTTTTTTGGTTCCTTCACCTGCCGTAACGTAGACGTTGACCGGGTGTGGTCTTCCGTTGATAGTCAAAGACGTGACGCCTCTCATCGCCATCGCGACGGTCGTGTCTGGAGTCGACGCTAGCGCAATGTTGGACCCCGGTTGGATGCGGAGAATAAACTGATCCCACCTGACTTTTCCTTGGCAAGCCTCCACTATAGCGTCGGAGATCGCTTGGGTGGTCACATTCTTCAGAGGCAGTCCCTGGTGAGGTCGGAAGACTACTTTCAGATCGTCCTTGGGTAGTGCTGGGGGCCTCCGTCTTGCAGGTCGACCCCGGTGCTTTGGCTGGTTGTCCGTCGTAGGTCTGCTGCCTGCGGAGAAGTCCCCTCCTTGTTGAAATTTCCGCTCCTTCGCCTGTTTCTTCTTCGCTCTGAGCGATTGGGATATTTGCCATCCCTCCTTTGTGCGGTCGGTCTCCGTTGGGGCGGAAAAATCTGCGGTGGCGTGCGTGGACGCCGCGTTGCAGTTCCCAGGCAGTGCTGCTTCATCCCGGTTTTGCGCGGCAAAGTCCGTGACTTCTTCACCCAAACCTGGTTCGGATTGTCGTACGAACGCTGTTTGCGACTCCCCAGTCGAGTCCATAGCCGTCAGCAACCGCGGCAACGCCGTGGTTGTCGTCTTCGGGCGAGCGTCTCCCGGCGTCGTCGCCGCCGCTCCTCTACTGGACGCTAGAGGTAGCGAAGGCTCCACATAGGCGAACGAAGAAGTGGCCGTAAAAACAAGAAAAATGGTCCGATTTCAGTGAAACTTGAGTCCACCGATACCGGAGCATCTCCCCTACACGCCTGTGGCAATTTATGAACGATTCAAGGGTTGAACCATACAGAAAAGACAAGAACATACGGAGCTTGATGTGCACGCGTCTGCACTCATCGGCATCCCAGCAGCGTCCTCAAGGTTCAGCGTTCATACTTGTGCGATTGTCAATTAAAAAGCAAATATTGCGCTTATCTGAGGCAACATAACAACACCTCACTATTATGTAGGTGTAAGATTTGCTAGAAAAGGCATACATAAGTAACTCTAAAGACCGTAGCGTTTATCACGCTGCGCTGAGCATGCAACGCTTGCACATAAAGGCCAGTGTTTCCAACGCTTTCCTAAGACGACATGGTGGTGGCACCTACCCATCGCCTTGCGTTCTAGACCTTATCCCTTCAGAGACGGGTGCGCATGCCGCGCGACCCGTTTTCCAAGATAACTGCCAGTTAGCGCTCATGTCTCATGTGTGACGTTACTTGATGCGCTCTTTCGCCTCCGCTGCACGCTCAGGGCACTCTAAGACAGCGCCTCCAGAATACCATTCGCCAATTTTCTCGCGCAGAACATCAAATAAACGTTTTCATCTCTCTCTCCAGACGCAAGACTATATTTTTTTGACGAAATTTGCAGTGTAACATGCAGATATGGGGCCTTTTTTTCTTTCTTTCAAGAACCGCCGATGCATAATTGAAATGTTCCATTTTGGCAGAGTAAAAGTGACCTTCTAGGAGAAAGGTAAGATTGGTATTCGGAATCGCACATATAAGAAAAATGACGACTTCAGCAACACCGAGTGCAAAAATCGCTTTTCAGTGATAGCATGACAGTCCTTTCGTTAGGTAGCTTTCATGACAGCTGAGTTGTGGAACAAGCATGAAAAATGCCGTGTTCATCGATTCTTACAGAAAACACCACTCCGGCCACGAAGGCTACCTTTAAAGACAAAAAAAATTGTTGTTTATCCCTCTTTCTCAGAATTGGTAAAACACAAAAGTTAAACGTGTCTTTGCAGCGGCAGTTGAGCATTTATTCAGCATTGTTTCACCACAAAGCCGAAAGAATGAGTGCTACAGCAACTCATCGCCAAGTCATGCAGAGAATGGCCAGCAGCAGCTGCGTGAACCTCAAGCGCAAAGAAGGCAGCGCATACACAGGACGAGCGCGGACTAACAACTGTCACAGGTTAACACCTAAAGCGCGCTGTATAAACCGAAAGGCACGCAAAACGCATGCACAATATTCGCAGGACGAGTGCAAACAACTTTCACAATTCTAACTTGTTTGTGTCTGTGCAGCGTGGTCTTTTCATAAGTGTGGCCGCGGCAACAAGCGAAATAATTTTCATGCTCTCCCGAATCAAAAGTCTGGTAAGCGCGAGCGCAGAAGAGACCACGCTTTGTGGAGACGGCGCTCTCCAAAGCGCGAGAGACGACGAACTTTAGAGCAGGCCCAAATCTGACCCAACGCGAGTTCGTCGCGCTATATCGTTACTGATGGCGAAACTTTATCGAAGCTTCAGAGTTCCGAGGGCCGCTAAATAAATATGGTGTATATAAATTATCTCCTGTTAGCCCTCCGACTGAAGGCGCAATGTGGCGCAGTGATTATCACCACGCGCTGTGGTTCGAGAGGCCGCTGCTTGCATGCCCCACAAAAAAGCCACTGCTTATAGTTTTTCTGTTACAATCTCTTAGTATATCATTTAAAACGTCATATCTGTGACGGAAATACGTCAGCGAAACCATGGTGGACCCCCGAACGATACGCTTTTGTTTTAAAAAGAGCAAAACAAGTAAAAGCAGTATGTCACGGAAGGGCCTAAGCAAGCTTCACTTGCACGGTTTTCTGCTTCTGGGGACGAGCGTGTGCGTTTGCTTGCTTTGCATTCAACTGTAACATACACATAAAACTTTTTTTCATTTTTGACTGTGCACCCACTGTGGAGATCTTACCAATGTCCTCAAATTAGACTAAAGATACGACTCCAGGCACCTTTGTAGAAGGCCCAACATTGGGACAATCTCAAGAAAGCATGATGCTTTGAAGGATTATGACAGCTATGGCCCGCGGCAGTGGCACGTACACGCTTATAAATGTATGCAGTCATAACAAAAATGACAAAAAAGTATACATGTCAGCAAAACATGAAAATTTGTCTTACGTGAAAATGTGATCCTGCAAAAGATTTTGTTCAAATATCCGACAAGTGGCTCTCAAACTCTGGCTACTTATAAACATTCAGCAGACGTGCATAAAAGTCAGCAGACGTCTCTTCAGCATAGTTTCACTAGTATGGGAAATCAACATGTGCATGTAAGTCCGTTGTTGCAGTGAAACACGTGATCACCTAAACAGACAGACAACAATGCCAACATATCCACGCAGTTATTGATGTTAAGTTGGGCGAAGCGTCCATCAGTCTGTCCGCGCTTCCCTCCGTGCGTTCGTTCTTGCTTCTATGCTTACGCCCATGCTTCCGTCCGTACGTTCGTTCGTACGTTCATCCGTCCATCCATCCGTCCATTCGTCTATGCATTCGTCTGTGGGTCCATCTGTCCGTGCGTCCGTCTGTGAGTTCAGCCATCCATCTGTGCTTCTGTTCATCAGTCTGTCTGCACGTCAATCTGTCTAGCGTCTGCCCATCCGGGCCTCTGCTTCTGTGTCTGTCCATCCATGCATCCAACCATTTGTTTGCCTGACCATCTACTGAAGACTCCAAGTACCGCCATATCACATCTTTTCGCTATATATAAGCCATATAGAAGTACCGCCATCCGGCGGATATTCCAAGGACTACACGAGATGTGGCAACCTCTTACTACTACTTCTAACTACATCACGGATGCACGACTTATGGGTGAAAGAGCTTCGCCCCTCAAAAGCAATGAGATTGTAGTACGCCTGCGCATTTCAGGCCAATAGTATCCTGGGTGATATGAGATTGAAAGAGAAATATCTTACTTCTGTATTCGCGAATTTTAAATGAACTTGTTTTCTTTCACGAATATGCCACTAAGGTGTTTTATTTTATTGCGATCGCAATTATATGGCCACTCATGGCTGGATTTTGCCACCACGTCACCGGCACTCACCGTGTATGTGTGCATCGCTATATATCTTGAAATGCAAGAAAGATACCCAGAAAAAGACTCTGGCGCGTAGAATGGAGCTTGAATCCCCTGAACTGTCAGCTCGAGGCATCAACCACTGCACCACCAAGGAGCACGTCCTTCAAAGTTCAAATGGCAAGCTCTTAGATGTACCCCTTGCGGCTGCTGACGGGCATATCAGGGGGAATTGTTTTTTCAGCATTACGAGCAAGATTGCGCAGTGAGCGCGCGTCGCGATATTGCTTGGCAGCCCGTGCTCTAATCTCCCATGCGTACTTTGCCCCGCTTAGTGGAGGGGAGCGACACTCTCTCGCGTGCCCTTATCTCGCGGTAGAGACGAGGGGAGGATCGCACATCTTGGCTGGCCTTGGGCTTTACCTGTAGCAATTCTGTAGTAGTTACCGGGCGCACTAAGGTCACTGCAATCATTTCAGTCTCTGTTTCCGAAAAGCGAGCGCTTTTCAGACACAGCAAAGTAACAATTGAGACGCCTATTCGCGTGCATCTGTACCTGTGAGTACGTTTCATGCGTCATTTGTGCGTGAGACTAAACGGGCACGTTTCGGTGTGCTTTCCATTTTGCTCGTGACCCTCCAATTTGTTGCAATCTCGTTCACTGCTTCGCCTTTACGGCAAAGCTGTGACTTTTCATTTTTTCTATATGAAATCAGTTTACCATTGTAGGGAGACCGAGTGACATTGCTCACCTTATTCCCAATGTACGTAGATGTTGCTCCAGCCACGCGCCATTCCAATTGAAACGTTGTGATAAAAGCCTGTCACTCAAAATGACAAGCAGTGATAGGACTTGTTCCCAGCGTATAAAGAGGTTGACCCTAACAACCGTTAAATTAGCTTGCAATATCTCTCACAAAAAGCCTCGTTTGACAACTGCGATGTTCTTTCACTGCTTTATTATATATCTGAAGCAACGAAAACATTAAATATAAGAATATCTATTGCGACCTCGAAGCTACAAGAACAGCGTACGCTTCAAATTGTTCATGCTCTTGTAGCACAAGACTTCGCCGGCTTCAGTACAAATGGTGCATGACCATTGAATCCCTATGCAGAAATTGTGTTGATTCTTCAATAGGTGCAAGCTTCGTTCATAACAAAGTGAGTACTACTTTATCCAAATACCAAGACAAGTATATTGTG
The DNA here is from genome assembly GCF_013339725.1 of Rhipicephalus microplus. Taxonomy (NCBI): domain Eukaryota; kingdom Metazoa; phylum Arthropoda; class Arachnida; order Ixodida; family Ixodidae; genus Rhipicephalus; species Rhipicephalus microplus. Next base: position 175,787,358 of record NC_051168.1, read on the forward strand.
TAAATGCTGCAAAACGTAAGAAGCGGACAAACTGGTTGCTGTAACATGCGAACGATGCATACGCCTCTTTTCGTCGCTACGATCCCTTTATGCAGAAAAACGCTTAATCATTGAGGTTCGAGACAAAGACGCAACTATCGGTCGTTGTACGTGTTTTTGTGACGGACGTGGATAAGTTCGCAACCGAAATGGTGAGAGGGCCTCTATGATGCGACTTGGGGATAATGGTTGCTCGTAAACGTGTTATGCGACCGAGGTATGCCACGAAAATACTACGGAACGTCACATGGTGGTAGCTGGTACTTGATGACAAACAACAGAGCAATGAGAAAAAAGACAAACTAACGCTAACTTTATAAAGCTTAAGAAGCACCGAAGCTGTTTGATCTTGGCGAGTGTACGTGGCGTTCTTGGCTGATGCCGAGTCCTTCTGTGGCACAGACTAACTGGAGTCGAACCACCGCCTGTCACACACAACGCGACAATGTGTGATCTCCAGGGCCAGTACAAACGTCGTGAGGTGGCTATTTAAAAAAACGTTGGGGTAGAACAGTCGCGAGGTCGACAAGATTGCTGCTGCCAGTGGCACTCGGTGGGACTCTAACGGACAGCTGGTGCCATTCTTCGGCTTATAGTGTGTATGCACCACACGAGAGTACTTCCCGACTCAAAAATTTTGCAAAAGAGAAATAAAAGAAATGTACTGGAAGGCTCCGGGCGATACATAGAAGGTTTCCACGAAGATCTGAAAGTAGCAGGAGCTTCTACGTTTGGCAAGTAGGTCCATTTTTCAAAAAAATTGGAGTGGCGGGAAGAAAAAGAGTAGATAACTGAGTAATAAACTGAGAGGGATGAACACCAGTGTACGATGGAGACCCTTCAGTAACATATAGGTCAGAGTGTAGCGAGTTGAGTGAGTTAGAAAACCTTGATGACTGGCACGGCAAGAATATCACGCACAAGAACAAACGACTACACAGGCGCTGGCTACCTACTGCGTGTTGATTGAAAAAAAAAACAATGAAGATATGCAGGATATGAAAAAAAAATGGCAGCATATCCATGGAGTGAATGATGGAGAGTGGGACGAAGCATTCGTCCGTTTATTCGTTCTTGCTTCAGTCCGTCCATGCGTCCGTCTGTGTGACCATCAATGCGTTCATTCGCCCGTCCGTGCGTGCGTCTGTTCGTGCGTCCGTACCTGCCTTCGTCTATGCATCCACCTCTGCGTCCGTTCATGCGTTCATCCATGCATCTGTCCGTGTGTCCGTTCGTCCATCTATTCGACACTCCAAGTACCACCATCTCGTAACTTTTCATCATATATTCCCCATATAGAAGCACCGCCATCCGCGGACATACCAAGGACTAAACGAGAGGTGGCACACGCACATTTTCTGACGGCTTGCGCTTCGGGTCTACTTCCCACCTTTAACCACCTCAAGTTCATGGCATATACTAGTTCACTGTATTCATGGCACTGCGGCCGAACGCTCACTACACCTTCCGAAAACCAAGGAGGTTACGCCCAGCGAGTATGACGTAGCAAACTTTTTCAGTCAGATAGTGCTCAATGTACATGCCAATGGCTGCTAATGGGAAATGAGAGACAGGAGAATTCGGCTTTTACTTTCTTACGGCTTGCGCTTTGTATCTACTTCCGACCTTTAATTACTTCGAGTTCATGGTATATACTAGTTCATTGTATTCATGGCACTGCGGCTCAATGCTCGCTAAACCTTTCTAAAATAAAAGAGGTTACACCCAGCGAGTATAACGTAGCAACCCTTTCTTGTCAGATAGGGCTCAATGTACATGCCAATGACTGCTATTGGGGATTGCAGCGTGCACTAATAGCCGAATGCTCCTGTCTCTCAACAACGCACAGAAGAAATCTCTCACCGGCACCACCTTCGAGGTCAAAATGTTATACTTGTTACACACTACAACGGCTACGAGGGATGAACGGGTGCCGCTGTAAGGAGCTTTGCCCCTAAAAAGTGGAATCATTTACACAAAGCAAAGCTAGTGCATATTGTTCTGATTTTACTGTAGTAAGGAATACTGAATCATCTTTAATGGCAATCAAACATTGTATTATAATTACGTTTGTAAATAAAGAAATGTTCAACGAATTAGTAATGTTGGTAGGAAAGAATTTACCAACAAACTACTCCCCCACCAGGAAAAAAACATAATCAACAGAAAAAAAACAATCACGTGTGAACGAACACAACTGCACACGTTGCAGTGAAGCACGTCCTCGTCAAAGTGAATCAAGGGCAGCTCACGCACGTGTCTTTCTTTTTATCATTTTGAATTATCCTGCAACTGCCAGCGTGCGCTTACCTAAACACGTGTATTTTTATGTTTTTAAATGAACATTTAGTTAATTAACAGCGCATGTGACGTCGTTTTTTTTTATTCTTCTCGATGTTCTCTTTGCGCTAGCCTAGCCGTCCCGAAAGTTTACATCAATAGTTGAGCACCCACTATGTTGGCTCCGTTCGTCATCATTGTCCTCACTTTTTACTGCTGAATTAGGTAATTCACCCGTGTACTAGCTTGTGCCGTGATCATAAAAGCAATAATAATGACGAAACGCACAGCTAAGGATAAGATTAGGTGGGAAACCCTAGCATCGTGTGACTCACCACTCGTATTGCCTTGCTTAGCAACTCAGGTAACTAACTGGAAATTACAATTACTTAGGTGCACATTGAAAGCTGAATGATAGGCCTGAACAATGATATGCACAAAATAAAGCAAAGCTCATATATGCCATAGGTAGTGATGTAATGGACATGGTCAAAATGCCACATCGGCGGATGTTGACCTTGAGATTCGTGTACCTAGTAATCTTAAAACCTAGCCTATATTTTTGAGAAAGCAATCTCATGCCTTCATACTGTGCTTACATACAGAGTCACACCTCATACTACTTTCATCTTTGGGTAATATATATGCCGTCAATCTTTATCAGCCGGAAATTTCGCGAAAGCGAGCTCTCCGGTTAATGGCAAATACAATGCATCACCGTCTCCTCAAATACTCAGTTGCCCAAATGTTTTATGTTTGTGCGAACTTTAAAACGTTAAACCCCACATATCAATCAATCAATCACACGTGAATCCTAAGTAGGGCTGTAATACAAGCACTACTACAAAATTCGAAAAAAAAAGTGAAGAAACAACAACAAACATGTGCGTTTCGAATCTTAGAGTTTAGGCGTGCTACACATTGCGAACTCGACAAGGTAACCATTGCAGCGCACTGAAAGAAGGTTGATTAGCGTACATTTCTTCATGTCATAAGTAATGTTTGAGAATCTGTATGCATTTTCTTGTTTAGACGTGCAGATTTTAGTGTCTTCACGCGTCTCAAAACCAGCCAGACTGTAGCTAACGTATATTATGCGTTTGTTTTGTAATTAGTTATATGAGAACATCTATGGGACACGTTATTACAGCAGAAAAAGGATAATCATCGCAACCGAATATATTAACGGCATTTGCACTGACTCGCTAAGTGTTTAGTCATTTATGCGTACAAAATATCGCTCTTCTGAAGTGTATGTTAAATAATTTTGTTTTTTTTTCACCCCCTTGGGAATATTTCCAGCCATTTTCGTTCACGTTCTGCGTCTAAAACCACAATACTTCACTGTAGCCCCACCATACGTAACGAAGTTAGGCCTACGGCAGCATCCACCGATTGCGATGGTCGAAGCAGAAATAATGAATGATAATAACTTTAAGGAGAATGCCGTAGCCATTCGCGTTGAGTTTCAATCGCCACCGATTGAATAAGATAGCATTCTATTATTTCACTTGACAGATACAAAGCTAAAAAACAGAGGCGATCGGCCAATATAAGGCATTCGCTCTCTGTAGCTCAAGTTCCCTGGCTGAATTTGGCGCTTGCCCAGGGAACACTTCAAGGCGACGGCGTCGTTGTTTGACTGAGTTTCCTCGATGGGAAGCACCATGAAAGCTCTTGTCAGGCAGCTGCGAGTGATCGCTTCCCGCACTCGACAGACAGCCGCTTCCAGCGGAGAATCTGCGCCCTATTGATGTCAGTGAAAATCAAAAAGGTCGTTCTCCAAGAGCCAAATAAACGGAGAACGAACGTAATTCATTTGATAGCCATGTGAGTCTGCTCAACTCAGACGATGGCAGCAGACGACTTGTAATGACTGTGCGCACGCTCACACTTACCTTGACTCCGCTAGTGCTCGCGCTTTGCTCTGCTCCTGTGCCTTTCATGGCGACAAATTGCAGCTCCTAGCAAAATCACTGAGCAGACTTCCATTTAGAGCACAAGCAGCTCCTTTGAGAGAAAGGAAACTTTCGCACAGTTACCGAGTATTAAATCACCGCTTGATGCCACAGCACCTCAAGAAACCCCGTGCGTACTACCCTGATTTCTAATCATTCACTACACTGTTTAACTCTGCTAAATTGCAGCGGCAAGACCTAATACTCAATACAATATTATGCCAAATTGCAAAGTTGTACGTGATCACAAGATTCATACAATCTTCAGACACACATGTTCTCAGTCTTGCGCAAAGACCTTATTTGATCGGCCCTCTTCACGCTGGAAGACGCCAGACTGTGTGCGTTCGCTTGCTCGGTAATCCCGTACTAACGACGACTCGCGTGACCAAATCGATTTCAAATTGGAGTCTTCCGTGCAGCCAACGGCTATTTCACGGCTGCTTGCCTTTAACTAAACGGAAGTATAGGCATGATGATAGTTATGGCGCGAGAACAGAATGACGACACGCAGACAAGAAAGATTTGTGGGGTTTTAACGTCCCGAAACCACCATATGATTATGAGAGACGCCGTAGTGGAGGGTTCCGGAAATTCCGACCACCTGGGGTTCTTTAACGTGCACCCAAATCTGAGTACACGGGCCTACAACATTTCCGCCTCCATCGGAAATGCAACCGCCACAGCCGTGATTTGATCCCACGACCAGCAAATCAGCAGCCGAGTACCTTAGCCACTATACCACCGTGGCGGGGCCAGAGACAAGAAAGACACGAAGGACACTTGTCTTTCTTGTCTCTGTGTCGTCGTTCTGTTCTCGCACTCTATCGTCATGCCGTGCCAACCAGCCCGAGATGCCACACTTGGAAGTATAGGCCTGCATTACATACTTAGCGAACAGGAAGTCCGATCTACAATGGCCTGTCCTTGGGCAAGGGCATTAGTTGACGGACCGCAATTTCAAGTGAAACCATATGATGCAACTTGCTTTTATTGGTTGTGAAAGCTGATATGCAAGAAAATAAGTGGGGAAGTGTAAGAAATTTAAAAATGGGATTTTATACGTCATGAGAAGTTTTTATTGCATGCCATTTTCTTGAAGTTAGCGCTATTGTATATTACAATAAAAAAATTTATTATTATAAGCTTTCGCACTTTAATAAGTAAGCATGCTTACAAATTGATGTGGAGCTTTCACCGCTCAGTCCTTGGGGCTTTTCGAAATAAAGGCCCGCAAAGTAGGCATAAAAAAGTTTTTCCTGTGTCGTAGTTGAGATATTTATTAAGACATCTACATTAAGCAGAGGCTTGAAATATAGTTGAGCGTAAACGAAAATATGTCCATATTTAGCCTATTAAATTGGACGTACGTAGCTTTATTATATTTTGCGCAATCCATTGTCAAAGTCGAAAAAAAAACAGCAAAGCACGCGAGCATGCCAGTCCACTTCTTCGTCATTATTGATTTAGTCTGGTCCGAAAATATTTTTCCGTCAGAGCCGATTCCGGATCCGTTAATCCTTTCACTCATCAGGCAACAATATATAAAACTTTGAAACGAATCAGAGAGGTCGACCAGCCATGCTTTGTTCAATCTTACGCGGAATCACCCATCTAGTAAAGAAAGAAATAATCTAGTAATGCCCAGAGAAGGCCAGGACGCGCTTCTGACTTAGACTTTCTGGTAATTCTAATCAGTGCACCCCAGGGTTGTAATAGGCTTTCGACGCCCTGCGAGACGACACTACGAACACTTTACCGTGTATTTTAGCGCAGTGAGTACACTTATTGGTTGGTTGTGGGGGTGAATAATTGGGCTGAGCGGACACTTGTTTCAGCAGCAGTGGGAGCTGGCCATACTGTGATTCACTGGAATACGCTCATATATATAGGAGCTCACAAAACTGCGATGACAAGGGATACTTCAGAAACGCTGGGCATGCCTGTGGCTGAAGCCTTTCGAATCAGGTTAACTGTATAACATGTTGTGGTGTCAAAACAGTACTTAAAATGTGTAGATCCCAGAAGAGGAAGCCTGCGGGAAAACGTGTGAAAGGCATTTTTGCACGCACTATATTTTAAAAACATGCTGTTATGTTCAGTGCAAGCGAACCACGGCTGGTCGGTAGCCAGCGCCTCACGTGAAGGGGATATTATGAAAAGCCGCTGCTCAGACGGGTTGGTCCCCAAAGGCACTCCCAATGAGACGGGACATAATAAAGGAGAGAATAGGAGAGGAGCTCAGTGCTCGAGAAGGGGACCAGGAAGAGTGGACAAAGTTCGTATTTGGTGCCCACTCTGATCGAGGGATTGAGAGGTAGAGAATGAGAATAAGTTGAGGGGAAGGCAGAGAGGTTAACCAGAAGTTGCACCATACGGTTTTTTTTACCCTGCACTATAAGGAGAGTGTGAATGGGAAAGAAGGAAAACGAAGCGGAAACTGGGCGTGCGAAAAAAGAAAAAAGAGAGCAGGGGTGCTATAGCCTATCCAAGGCCCCGTCGTGACAACCTTCCGAGAAAATAAGGTGGCGGCGTGCCTTTGCAATAATTATGCAGAGGTGGCGTCACCTTGTCGGAAACTCGAGATAACTTATCGGCTGTCAAGTAAAGCTTGTTGGTTCCGCGGCAGATCGGGCAGCCTCTAAACCGACCGAGCAGTACGAACTGGGCTGGATACACGCAGACGTTTATTTTCTAACACCTAAAAACACTACGCTAATCGACACCCAATTCTCAACGTAACATTCCATCCATGTATTAGAGTCAGCGCCAAGCACGACCTCGTTCTACTCTTCCTTTAAATGACTACGATGTTACGTTGAAGAACTTGACTGGTCTGGTTGCTTGTTATTGGCAAACTTCAGATTATTTACACTCTTCAATTTGTTTACAAACTTCTTGACCCGTATAGGGGCAGCCACTTCTCATGATATCTCCTCTTCGTTAGGCGTCGATTTCCGTCCAGTGATTGTTCGCTTGCCCCTAACATACCTCATACCTAATATAAATCAAAAACAAAAAAAAAACGCGGGAAACAGAGTGGCGGGTTCTTATTTTGAAGATAGCGCATCTCAAGGAGAAAATTAACTTTATTCCGTGTTGGTGTTCATTTATAAATTAGTCAAGCTACCGAATAAATTTAGCTCATTATTACTAGGACCTCTTTGGCAGAGAGCGACAAACACACAGCAATACACGTAAAAGTACACCCGTTTTCAGGAATCATGAAAATGGTACCATTACCACAAACGTATAAGGTCTGCGTGTTCAGGCTCGTTTGGATTATCAGCTAAACGTGGGCTCAAAAGAAACTGGGGGGAAAATAGATTTTAACCAAAGGGGAATACATAAATGAATATAAAAAGGGTTATATCTGTTTGGAATACCAGAATCCATGTAGACTAACTATTGATTAAATGGTGGCAATGGGTAACGTCAGCATCAATGTGACCGCTTTATAATTACTAAATACTGTAATGTGAAAAAATTGACATGGCGACGTGGACGATCCTCCAGCAGGCTCGACCGGGCTTATATCCCACGAGCCTTAGAGGCGTTTGTCTCCGATTTATGCGTTCCGTCCTTCCCACCTTCTCCTGTGTATGTATCTGATCATCGGCCTATTGTCTTGAAGCTCGAAGTTCCACTTTCGTTTTCGGAAAAGCCATGGCGTCTTGATGTTCGCGTCCTGCAGGACGCGCGCTCAAGATCAGATTTGTCACGCGCAATACGTGTGTCGCTCACGGCGTCTGGTTCTGAAGATTGGGATGCGCTTAAAACACAGTGGCGCCTGCGCTGCGCAGTGGAGGGGCGTTCGCTTCGTCGGCGCGTTTCTGAAGAGCTTGCTGATACCGCGATGAAGTTACGCATTGCTTTGCGCGCCGAGACGTCTTCTCCTCTGATGCGAGCGTGGCAGCGTGAACTGCGTGAACGCTTTCAGCGCTTGAATGCTGCTTCGTCCCTGGCGGCAGCAGCATGGCGCTGTAGACACAACCCATGTGCACATCCCGAGGTGCTGCGCTACGCGAGACATTCCTTTTTTGGGCAATCAGAGCCATCTGTCTCTATGACAGCACAAATACCACCTGCGCAGCAGCTTCCTACGCGTGATTGATCTGTTTTCTTGGCGCATTTTGAAGCCATGTCGTGTTCGGCCATGCGGACTAACTGTGATGAAACACCGCCAATGCTTAGAAGTTTGCTCCGTATTCCTCAAGAAGCTGCGGATTGCCTGCACATCCCTCCGTCGGGTGTAGAGGTAAAGGCGGCACTGAAATCTATGAAACGTGGAACGGCCCCAGGGCCAGACGGTTTTCCTGTTGAGTTTTACTTGACATTTTGGGATGAGATTGGTGCTACATTTGCCACGGTAATCCGGCGTTGCTACGAGGACGGTGTCTTTCCATCAAGTTTTCGAGATGGACGCGTTGTGCTTATTCCAAAGGGTGATGCTTCCTCCGTTAATCCTGAAGATTGGAGACCTATCACGCTCCTCAACGTTGACTATAAGATATTTGCGGCGGTAGCCGTTCAACGTTTGAGGGGTCTGTTGAACACCCTAGTAGGTCATCACCAGACTTCATCAGTGCTTGGACGAGAAATACACAGCTTGTCATATACCACACGGGATATCATAGCTTATACTTTGTCGCGATCTGCGCGTGGTATCATTGTGTCTTTGAACCAGGAAAAAGCGTTTGACCGACTAGAGCACGCGTATATCTTTAAAGTGCTCACAGCCTTCGGCTTTTCTCATTCGTTTGTGGAAATGATTAAAAATACGTACACTGGTCTGAAAAGCACACTTGTTCTGGATGGCTGGGAAAGTGCCGCCTTTTCCATAACACGTGGGGTCCGTCAGGGATGTCCATTGTCTCCTGTGCTATTTGTCTTCAGCCTTGAGCGATACTTGCGGGCTCTTGACGCGGATTCACGTGTCCGGGGTCTTGCGCTTCCTGGTAGTGGTGTCGTGAAAGTCACAGCTTTCGCTGATGATATAATCTTGTACCTTTCAGATGAAGATAGCCTTTCACGTAGCCTGCATGTATTTTCCCAGTATGGGGGCATTTCAGGTGCAGCGTTGAACATCTCCAAATCTCGGTATTTCTTCATTGGCTCTCCAAACTCCAGGCTTAGCGCCGGTGTTCCCATTCAGCCGGCCGCGTCCCTTCGTATTTTAGGTATTTTATACAACCACTACGGAATTTGCGAATCTGTTTGGTTAAACGCTCTCGAGGAAGTAAGACTGAAAATTCAGGATGCACGGGATTTCGACTTCCTGCTTCTTGAGCGGAGGTACCTTGCGCAGACTGTATTTTGCGGTCGCATTTGGTACTTTTCTCACGTCGTGCAACCATCTTTAAGTATTGTGCGATCACTGCAGTCTGCTTTGTGTTCCTTTTTTTGGTCAGGCGGCACTGAGTTGGTCTCTCGCGCGGCACTGGGACAGGAGCGTTCTCAAGGAGGCTTTGCTTTCCCTTCAGTGTCCATACGCTGTCGGCTGCTGGCACTGCGTTACCTTTTGCGCCTAGTGCAAGGGGAGGAATCTCCCGCACAAACGCTTGCACATTACTTTCTGGGTACTCACCTGTGCCATTTGATGCCTAATGTGCAACTTAACAGGGGCCCACAGTCAATAACACTTCCTGCGTTTTATGCAACAACTGTTGCATTTTTTCGCCATTTCAAGTCGAGCTGTCCTGGCATAGATGTTTTGAACAACCACATAGTTGAGACAACTGCTGCTTTGTTGCTTCTGTTGGTCCCGCCAGCCCACCGTTCTCGTTGTAGACGGGTGTCTTGGAGCTCCCTAACGGCTTCCTTTCTGCCTGGACACCTTCGGGACTTCATGTGGCGCCTGGGGTGGGGTGTGCTTCCCACTCTCGACCGCCTCGAAAGGTGGAGAATAGTCCAGTCAGCAACATGTCCGAACTGCTCCCTTCGAGAAACAAATCAGCAATTTCTGAGGCATTGTGTCATTGCTCGCGTTTTTTGAAGAGCCGTATATGCCGGATTTCACTGCCTCAGAGTAAATCGCTTCGTTTCTTCTGGGCGTTGTTTGCGAGGCCGCTTCGCTTGTCTTCTCATTGTTGCCGGCTGTTTCTGCCTCTGGCGCGACCGCTGCGACGCGGTTGCAGTGGGCCGCCGCCGCCGCGCGCTCTACCCGATCCTAGAACGATTGTACTCGGAGCTGTTGTCTGTTTTGTCGGAGGAGCTCTTCTTCCTCGGTGAAGAGGAGTTTCTTCAGCACTGGTCTTGCCCTTTTGTGTCGGTCTATGACGGACGAGTGAAACTTGTCTTTCGGCCGGCCAGGTATTGGTAGGCTGATCTGTCGATGCGCCGGCAGAAATGGCATGCCAACATGTAAATATGCAAAATGTACATAGTTATGTTTTATTTGTCTCTTGTTTACCTTGAAGTATTTTGTGGTTGTGTTTGTGTGAACCATCGAATGTACATGTTCTTTCAACGTCATCTCATATGCATGTTTATGTAAATGACGTCTGTCTTGTCATCATCGTTAGAGTATGTCTAAGACGGAGATGTTCTGTTGAGTGTTATTGACGTTTGTGGCAATAAATTTTTTCTAAGCAAAAAAATGGCAGCAATGTTTTGTATGAAAGAAGTGGTGCAGGGGAAACGAAAAGCATACGTTCAAATGACACATTACAACGCAACGCAAAACCCACGCAAAACGAAAAATGAAAAGATCGTTCAGTTAGCTAACTTGGTTAACATACATTGCAAGCACTCTGCAAATGAGGAAACTAAGATGGTGCAAATTGAGGCTTATCAAAGTTATCTGGTGTGGCAAAGTTTTGAAAACGTGCCGCAGCGATAATTGCAGGCGTCGGAAAATATAAAAATTATGGGACTTTCATATGACGCCACGTCCAGTGCATCTGCATAATTATTGGAGGATAAACCTTGATCACCTGGCACCCATACCAACCGTTTGAGAAGTAATTGTCTTGCGACAAGAGCTTAAAACACTTCTAAAGCATTGGACATATTAAGCGAAGCTAAGCAATAAAGTGACTCTCTGGATTGTTCCTCTTCAACATGCTAGTTGTTTGCGAAGAAAAAAAAAGTCTATTGGAAGATCCTTTCAGTAGAATGGCTTAAAAATTTTGCCTTCTGGTGTTCCTTTCCATTGGAGCAAATGGTATGAGCTTTAGACAAAGGAACGTTTGCGAAGCTGTATGCAAGTTCTTAAGGAAAGTAAAACGTAAAGAATGGTAATGTTAGGCGCGATTTCACTTTATCCTGAACACTGGTATAGCTTTTTGCGCTTTATTTTTTCATTCCCTTATTCATTCTATTTTAGTTCATATTTCCACAATGTGTTCTCGTTAATATTATAGGTGTATAAATGCCTTTGGCTGGTAAAACGATCTCATCTCTAAAATAAGCACCGTCCATTTTAACGCCGATGCCCAACATTGGCATGCGCCAGGACTTCTTGGAACAGCCAACCAACGAACCAACCCCCACGCGTGTAATAAACACGGGCATTACCAACTTAACAAAAAATATACGTAGTATACGGACAAATATAAATGAGGCACGTGTTATACTTGCGCAACAAACACAAAGAAAGACGGGGTGAATACAATATGCGACTGCTTCACCACCAGGAGAAAATAAACGTCTCGTGAAAAGTTTCAAAACTGCCATAGCACATCGGCACTCACCGGCGGTCTTGTCAAAAGTCAAAGTAATCATTTCCGAAGATGGACAGGCAGCTGTTTTCTCGCTGTGACACCACTGTACAATCTCATAGTGTCGCAGGATGCGCGTTTGCTTTCCTCTTCAAAACTGCTTGCCAACAGCCGAAGAATACGCGCATGTGTCAATGCTACGGTTCTCATGCAAGGGAAATCGCTGCCAGCCCAGAACGAACGTACATTCGTTGGTGTCCAGAGAGGCCCAAAGACTTTCCTACCTGCAGATGTCCCGACATCATATCCTTTTCGAAGCCTGGCACTGCGTATGCTGCGTGCATGCTCATAGGTGTATGCGCTCATGTATTGCACAAAACAACCTTTGTATAAACTTTTATTCACCTTTTATCTACCTAATTAATGAAATAACCAATACTTGCCTCTTGCATAATACAGTGGGAAGAAAAAAAAACAATTTAATACAACCGTTTGCGACAGATGGTGGGATGATTGCGGTGCAGTTGTGAACAGTGCCACATTTTTATGTTGAAACAAAGAAAGGGCACAATGTTTTAGATGTAAGAGAACGCAGCAATATTTTAACAATACAAATCACCGGATGAACTGCTGTAGTGATTTTATAAAATTGAATTTTGCTTACCCTTTAGGGGGTCCCTGTTCAGCTAGGCGGATTGCCCTATCTAAGGTGCAATGTAAATGGAATGAATCTTGCATAGTTTAGCTTTAATATCACTTTTTAGTTTTTTACTACACCATCTTTATAAGACTTTTTTGTGCGCTGTTTCACAAATGTGATTACCACGCTGACTTTTGAAATTCGGTACATCATTTTTGAAATGATGTCTTGGTAAAACATGTAGAGAAACGTAATCTTACACTGATAATTTTTCATTTGTATAGATATTCTCGGTTGTCACATATTTACATATTTTTTATGATGCTATACAGTTTTTGTGTGCGTAAATTTAACGCCTTGTTTTGATTTTTTTCTTTTGCAGACGCAAGTGTTTCTAGTTAAACACATCAGAATGAAGGAAAGCAAAACCCTGTATCTCCAAGTGATAGAATGGGTCTTGTTCATTCTTACGACGATCAAATGCGGACTCATTTTTCTGCTGAATTGGTGCTGGTTTAATAGGCATAAACTTCCGCCTGGTGCGAAGCTTCCACCGATGCCTCCAACGTCTTCCATTTTCGGTCATAAAGAGCTTAAACTTCACAACTTTCACTATGTAAAGGCTCTGCAATGGGCGAAAGAGTACGGGCCTGTATTCAGGTAAGTAAATTGTGCAAAAAAAAGGATGTGAGAGCACTCGAGTAGTGTATCGAAATTCTCTAGTCAATCAAAATTTGAAAGATACATCGGTCAAACCGAGACATCCTTTCGTATCCGTTTCAACAACCACAAATCGTGCATGAACAGTCCGTCACATTTTCTATTCTCCAAGCATTTTCATCGACCAGTTCATTCGTTCGACAAGATTATGGTGACGCTATTTGAATGAGGCTTCGAATTGCAACATTATCGTGAAATTCGAGAATCTTTCTCAATCCATAAATTCGAAAGTGTGTTATCCGGCATTAACAAATGCGTAGGCGAATTGTCATGACTTTCTACTATGCCCTGACGTCCGCATTTTTGTTAAATACCCAAAGAAGCATCCCTAACGTATTCTCGACTTCCTGAAAGTTATCACATGTTTTTTTTTGTTCTTTATGCTTGATTGCCGTCGTCAATAGTCAATGTTACAAGTGCTCTTTACATGACCATCATCTTGTCTACTGTACTACATTTTTTTCTAATGCTTTTTCTGATGTTGCCGTGGTTCTTGTAAAAATTTTGGAATACTCATAGGCTGATCGCACGTGTATTGCACTCTCGTGTCCTTGGCTGCCCATAAAAGCGGCCACACTAGTATTTCTGTTCATCCTGACAATGGCCGTGCCACGGCTGAAATGTAGAGTAAAACAGTATCCGATTTTCATAAGTGTGCTCCTTTATTTCTTCACTATATGTGCACCGGACCCACAGAACTTCTTTCTTGAATGATATATATATATATATATATATATATATATATATATATATATATATATATATATATATATATATAGGATGCCGCAGCTATCTTTAGTCTAAATATCAAACAAAGGCATGTTGCTGACCGTTGCCTGGAGATCGTCAGACTATCTATTGTGTTCAAAAATTTTTTTAACTAGATCTGCTGAAATAACTAACATTTGAAGCAATAAAGATGAATTAAAAAAAAAGCTGTAGACTGTTTTCAAAACGTTCAAATAGACAGTTTCATACTTTATATCTGTTAATTGCCAGTGTTTTTCGGCTAACTACAAGTACCTGTGAAATACAAAACCCACCATGTGACAAACCCGCTCACGCGCCAGCGCGCCAATTGATTATTGTGCTCGCTAAAGTTCCACGTACAAACGAACTGAAAATTTGCTCGATTGCGCTGCCTTGACACGGCCGCAACGATGGTGGTGGCTTTGCGATTAACACGTTGTGCTATCGGCCACAAAAACGATAACTGCTGTGACTGCTTATCGCTGTCATGAACTGGAAGAGGGAAGCGTATCATCCGTACGCGGAACACCAAGAATCACCATGATCACGGCGCGCGTAGGCTGAGAGCAGGTTGGTCACGTCATGTTTTAGTAATTCACGGGCTTTTGTAGATAGCATAAAAAACGCTGACAAAAAACAGATACAAAGTTCAAAACTGTTGATCGCACTTTTTGCAAAAAGATGTACAACTTTATGATTGAAAGTTTTTTCCCTCTTTCGTACTTCAAAACTTAGGGAAATAAACAGATCTTATCTAACAATATCTTAAAACAAAAAACAAAAAATATTCTTACTAACTCCAGACAACGGTCAGCAATATGCATTTGATCGCATCGTAGTTGCGTGTGTCGGTATATTTTCAATCTCTGACTAAAGACAGTTGAGGTACACTGTATATATATATATATATATGTATATATATATATATATATATATATATATATATATATATATATATATATATTTATATATATATATATTTATATATATATATTTTTTATTTATTTATACAGTGAATCCATTCATTGAAAATGAATCCTTCCGAAACGTCGCAGCACCGATACACTTCACTGATAAAGCTGAAATTGGTGAAACAACTCTCTATTCACCATCACGTGTGCGGGTCACTCAGCGGCTACCGTTTTTTTTTTGTTTTGAACGTGCATGCATCTGCAAAGATTTTTCGTCTGGGATTGGAGATAAAATGTGCGGAACGAATGACGGCGTATATCGCGCATATGTAGGCCCTAGAATTGATTGCTTTTATCTGTACCAGGATAGAAAGAATGAATCCCGAAGCATGAAATCACAGCAACCATTCTGTTCCGCTATTCTACTTTCACCCTTGCACGAGTTTTTCGTGCATCCGCTGAAACCAAAAAGATGAATGTTCGATAAGTTACCGAGAAGCGCAGACAACCTAGCATTATTTATCGCGTGTGCAGCAAGCCCTTTCGCGAAATTATAATTTGTACTGTGTTGGGGTTGATATCTGATAATTACGACGTGGGACTTTAGCAAATCTACAAAAAGGAATTTGCGATTTATTCACCCCAGGCCAACGAGCTTTTTTTAGCTGTCTGCAGCTCAGGGTGGCAAGAATGGTTTTGTCCTAATGCTGTAATTTTGCGTTGCATATTCAGACGTCTCTTCTGCTAGCAGCCGTAATGTGCTGAGATGCTGGTAAGGAAACTGATTGATGCCAGAGACCAGCACATTCACTGAACGCACGATACGGTAATTGCAAATGATAGTCGAGCAAACGATTCATTCAAGTATGATTGCAACGTTCGCGCATCTTGTCACTCAATACACCCCGCGCAGAGAAGCCCGTGTAGTGAGAGCGAGGATGAGGGGCACAAAATATATGCGGATAAAGTCCTACTTATTGAAATATATGTCATAAAAATTGTGGAGCAATATTCATAGTGAAAGTAGCGGGCCGAACAAACCACGGTTGTTCTGAAGAGTAATTGCCGCAAAAAATTCTAGATACCCTCATGAAAGGTCAAGTGAATTGAACTAATGTCAAAGCATCCCCCGTTTCCTTTGGCCATTTCATACCGCTCTGAAAAGTATAGGGTGACGCATTGCCGTAAATCCTGCGCGGCAATGCGTCACCCTATACTTTTCATCAGGGGATGAGTATAACTCATCCCCTGATGAAGGGAGGTCCCTCCCGAAACTGTTGGGAAATAAATATATTTATCCTTGATTCCCTACGAGACTTGGAACATCGGTACAACGCGACACTACGCCGGACTTGGTATTTACCCGTAACGTCACAGGCCACACCTGGACCAATACGCAGGAAAACCTGGGCAGCGATCACTTCATCATACGAACCGAACTACCCAACGCATCAGCCCCACCCCGTACATTCACGCTAACGGACTGGGATGCCTTCCGCACCCTCCGCAAAAACAACACAAAGGAATACAACACATTCATCGAACTACTCACCTCACTTCAGGAAGACATAGCCAAAACAACGAAAACAATACAAACAGAACTCGAGGTCCCGAGAATGGACCCACATCTGGCACATTTGCTCGAGGCAAAAGCGTCAATACTCGCGCGCTGGAAAACACAACGACTAAACAGACGCTTACGAAAACGTCTATCAATACTGAACCAAGACATTGCCAAATATTGCACGGAGCTCACACGACTCCAATGGCATGAACTCTGCTCGGCGGTCGACGGCCGCATGCGAACTGGGGGTAAATGGAACCTCCTAAAATACATGCTGGACGACTGCGAAACAAAAAACAACCAGAGTCATGCCATAGACCGGCTCCTACACTCGCACAAAAAGATGGGAGGAACAAACTCATCCTTTCTTGAAGAAATCTCCAAACGTCACCTCCCCTTAAACACAGCACAACCCACCGACTACCCAGAAATAGAATGCGAAACGATACCCGAACTCGACGAACCCTTCACGGAGTCAGAAATTCGGGAGGCATTACACAACCTCAACAGCAGATCAGCCCCCGGTCCTGACAAGGTAACCAACCGCCTGTTGCGAAATTTAGACGACCAAGCCATCACACTACTCACAAAAGACATTAATTACATGTGGGAAACTGGCCAGGTACCTGAACAATGGCGCACGGCCACGGTAATCCTTCTCTCAAAGCCAGGTAAACCACTCAACTTCGACAATCTACGCCCGATTTCCCTAACCTCATGCATAGGAAAAGCAGCTGAACATGTCATCCTAAATCGTGTATCGCGCTACATAGAGGATCACGAACTCTTTCCGTTCAACATGGTCGGGTTCCGTCCGCACCTTTCAACACAAGACGTCATGCTATTACTAAAGAAACAGATCTTCGACTCAAAAACGAGAGATGTTCGTGGCATTCTCGCCCTAGACCTCACTAAAGCATTCGACAGCGTCTCACACCGCTTTATACTGGAATCCATTGCCAGCCTTGGTCTCGGTAAAAGATTCCAGGCGTACATTCGTTCTTTTCTGCAAAATCGAAAAGCTCAGCTGCATTTATCGCAACTTACATCCGACACTTACACATTAGGTTCCAACGGGACACCACAAGGGGCAGTCATTTCTCCACTCCTTTTTAACATAGTAATGAAGGGACTATCTGACAAACTCCGCGAGATCCCAAACATAAACCATGCTATATACGCAGATGACATCACCATCTGGTGCCCGGGAGGCTCATTGGCGGAGTTGGAGCAAGCCCTTCAAACTGCTCTCAATACCACAGAAGCCTACTTAAAAAACACTGGACTTCGTTTGTCGCCCACAAAATCAGAGTTGCTACTGTACCGGCAATCTCGCCAAGGCGTTCGTAACTTAACACCCTTAGGTGATCTACCCATAGCGCTACACGCCAAAGATGGGCAGCGAATACCCCGCGTGGACTCCATACGCATTCTCGGCCTCCTCGTCGAGGCCACTGGCTGTCATGCAAGAACAATTAAACATATCACAGCTAAAACCGAGAACATGCTCCGACTCATTCAGCGAGTCTCGGGTCGTAGACGAGGCCTTGGAGAGGCCAACCTTCTGCGCATATACCACGCGTTCCTAATGAGTCACATCAATTACGTCGCCTCTGCCCACAACTGGACGAAGGTAGAAAAGACGAAACTAAACACACTCATGCGCAAAAGCATTAAACAAGTCCTTGGTTTGCCTCAAAACACGAGCACTTCCCGTCTCGACCAACTAGGCATGCACAACGGCATCGATGAAGTGATCGAGGCCCAGACCACGGCCCAAGTGATCCGCCTCTCCTCCTCCAAGGCAGGCCGCCGACTTCTAAGCGAGGCCGGCATGTCCCCACACCCCTGCCTTGAACGCGCAGTAACCCTCCCCAGAGTTGTCCGAGCTACTTACATGGTAACCCCATTTCCGCGAAATGTCCACCCACAACACAACAAAGGCAGACGGCTGGCCCGCGCTCGCGCGATCCTAAACCGTACCGCCGCGAATCGCAACTCTACCGCATTCGTCGACGCAGCGCAATACGGTAACTCCTCCTCTTTCGCACTCGCGGTAGTAGATGGCGACGGAGCCCTACGCTCAGCCGCCTCGGTTAGGCTATCAACAAGCGCCATAGCCGAACAAGTTGCTATAGCTTTAGCGATGACCGACCCCTCACTCACTAATGTCTTCACAGACTCTCGCGCCGCCATTCGGGCTTACGAAACCGGCAACATCGCTCCAGAAGCAGCCCGCATTTTACAAACACGGAAATATACGGGCTCGCACTACCTCTCTTGGTTCCCTGCCCACATGGGCAAAGACGTTCACCCACAACAACCCAACCTCAACGAAATGGCTCATGATCGAGCACGAGAACTGACCCGCCGTGACGATCAATCAGCCACCGAAGAGCTGGGCCCAGACGTGCAGTTTAATGACCCACTACTCACCTTCCATGAAATTACCTCCCACTACCGACACAACAGAAGCCGATACCCTTTACCCCATTCAAAACTCGAACGCGCGCAAGAAGTAGCCTTTAGAATGTTACAAACGAGATCGTACCCATCACGGGGCCGACTCAGCCATTATAACTCAGACATAAATTCACAGTGCCCAGATTGCACAGAAGTGTACTGTTCACTCGCGCACATGCTCTGGCAATGTCCCGCGTTACCTCAGGGACCTCTCACCAGTGAGTCCGACTGGGAGGAGGCACTCAGGAGCCCCAATCTCCGAAACCAACTTAAGGCAGTCCAGAGGGCCCAAGAACTGGCGGAACGCCACCACGTTCCAGCCCCGACTCGGGCGTCGCCTACGGTAGCGGCTGCTAGGATGTCCCACGTGGGCACCCTGGTGGCTTAAACTCCTCAGGACCATATATTAAAGTTCTTGACTGACTGACTGATCCTTGTTGACAACGCTCCCGTTGTGCTATATCCCATATATATATATATATATATATATATATATATATATATATATATATATATATATATATATATATATATATATATATATATATATATATCAGACAAGCTAGCAATGGTAACAGTGACGACACAACAAAATCTTGCCGTGTGTGCCCGTATATTTGCTATTTCATTAAAACATTTCACAGGACTTCTACGGTAGGTTGAAGCCCCCCATTTGTTGTCTCCCAATCCCATTTACTATTCGTTCTACGCTTGTGAAAATCTGAATCTGCATTCTGTTTCCATCATACCTAAGAAAAATGAAAATTTCTGTAATTTCTAAAATTTATCAAAATTCCACTTTTCATTTAAATAGCGGACAGGTTAACAAATACGAATCATGGAGCACAGATCTTCAAAGCAACGTGGTAAGCGTTAGGGCTTAAAGATATTGCAAAATCTTGTAAATTTTTTCTAGCAATTTCTTTGCACAAATAGAGCTGCAGTAGTGGTCATATCTCAAGCGTCAAAGAAAGTTCGGAAAATCTGAAAATGACGCTCTAACCCGGTATTTTCGCCCGCTTGCAATATTTAAGTCGACATGAATAAACACATTCTTGGACTTATGGCATAAATATTTGGCATCTACAATAGATCCTTAGAGCGTGGCTTAAGAAAAACGTGTAAACAGAGAAAAACACAGGTCCACTTTGAACTTCGGGTTAATTTTCGTGCGATGTTTTAATTATAATACAAGCTTCTGAAAACAACAGTAAAAAATTAGCATTCATGGCGCCGTATCGCAGAACCAATGGCCTGTGCAGCCAGATAAAAATGTAGCAATGAGATCAATTTAATCAAATACACTTATATATAGAGTGCCATTCTCACAAAAAATAGGCGATAGTTCCTTCAGCGTAGGAGCTCGAGCGAGTCACCTAAAGATGCAAAGGTCAATAGGATTTGTCTCTAAGCCTGGATGAGTCCCTTAAGCTGGCAGTTTTCAAAAACGGCCAGCATATTTTAATAACTGCCAGCATACGTGTTGTTACAGTTTGCTTTGTTGTTCTTGACTTCTTTTTTTTTTTTCTAGACTAAGAAGTTACTTTCGAAGTATTGTGGTACTGAACGACATTGAATCTATAAAAAAGTTCTCTGTGGATAACCAAGTACTCGACCGACCAGAAATTATGAATTTTGGTTGCGGCAGCTACAAAGGTTAGTTTGGCATATGAAAGTTCAATTGCTCTTACCTACATCTTCAGAATTTAACATAAGAACGGTATAGGCAATACTTCAGGCAGATAGATCCTGCTAGAACACCTTCAATTAGAATGGTAAAAAAAGTCTGCTGTGTGGTGCCTCGTGAATGGCCTAGTAGCGTCTCAAGAGTACATGTATGCCATCACCTGTGCAGCGCTAGCTATAGCCATTACATCATTCATCTGCTTTGTTTCGAAATGTTAAAACTTGCCTGGCCAAGCATAGGCTTCATATTAGGTGACACTTCCTATACCGTTGCAGTGACTTGGTGTTGGCTTAACCAAATCAGTTATATCAATAAATAATGATGCCTATCAACAATGCCAACATTCGTCGAACATATTCTGGGCACGCATATAAATTGATGATCAATTCTGTTAACTGCTTAGCGCTATTACCCTAAATGTACAGAGTGTATGTTTAACAAATATTTTGCCTTACACACTAAACAACGCTCGGGGTATTAAACTTCGAGACGCCATAACTCGAAGAATCAACAAAATTCGATTCCTCAGGGTTTTCACTATTGACCTAAACCTTACCACAAGGCAAAACTGATGAAACATGCACATGAAACGTGCCTATTTTTATCAATTTTAGCTGAATATTCCAGGTGGAATTCAAGCAGCACTTCACACACGCATTCTTATTTTTCAATAATTGACAATACAAACTTCAGGTGAGTCATTACTGTGTAAAAGAGTCCATATTAATTTATTGCCCCAATCATAAGCACGTGGTCTGTTCTTCTAGTGAAAAATCATTTTTGTCTCATGATTTTTTGTAGGTGTGTTGATCATGAATGGCAAAGTGTGGAGGGATAACAGAAACTTTTGCATGTGGACGCTACGAGACCTCGGCTTTGGAAAGTCGACGGTGGAAGACAAATTGGCGGTGAGCATGCCGGAAGCAAAGTGCCGATAAATGCCACTCTGTGTTTATTACAACATTTGTAGGGAACACAAGCGGCTACTTCCACGACCTCTTAAGTTACCTCCTGTAAGCCGCAGTAATACAGAGGGATTGGGGAAATTTTATGTAAGTTGTTGATAATTGTACCCTACATTTGGCGTCGTATTTCATAGGTATGTAACCTTTTCGCAGCGTTCCCATGGTTTAACCTTCATTCTTGTAGCCTTGTATTGCTTTCTGCGACTATGATCGCTTTGCCTGGACCAATACTCAACAAATTTAGGTGACCATCTCAAAACTCTAGGACGCAGTAAGCCTGGTTCTGAGCCCTCAGGACGCTGCCTCAGCTGATTGTATATCTTAAGAAATCTTTCAAGATGTTCCAACATTTAACACGTGCAAGTAGACCACGTTCGCTTCATATTTATAATGAGAGGCAGGTATTCATCTAGGTTATCTTCGAATATTTATCAACACATGAAGACGTTATCTAAATATAAGAAGCTGTCTTGTGTTGTATCCTAGGTGGAACACATTCTTATTTTGTGACGCACCCTACTGAGAACTTTGTTTTACAAACTGAGCTGTACACTCCCATAAAGAAGTGTGCATCTAAAACAGCCCAATCGCACCGAGTACAACAGGCAGATAGATAGTGCAGATGCTTGGGAGATTCTTATAAAAGCCCAATTTAAAAGTGATAGCTTTAAAGAGCTCATTCCTCCGAAATCCTGTTGTTAGAATCGGCGCTATATCAAACATTTTTTTCCGAAAAATTGTCAAATAAAATAGGTAATAAATGTTTTCGTTCATGTTAGAATCGACCAAAAATTGTCTACGGGGCACGTAGGTGTCTTGAACATCGTCATGCTAGTTTCTCAAACTGCGGTGAAAAAACGCAATATGAATATCAATTATACAGTAGAGGGACTCCCCAACACATTTTATACTGCATAGCAGACGCGTAGAATCGCGCGACACTTCAAAACATGTGAAATACTGAACGAGCGTTTGTTTTAAAAGTCGACCCATTATGAAACTCTGAGACATATTTAATCATCACCAGTTGCGAAAGCATCAAGAAAGGAAATAGCTGCGTAGCCGCTGCTCATAGGAGCGGATCGACTGCTTCTGGCGCGAATATTGTGGAACAAACAGCCTAGCGAAGGTAAAATAACGCCCACAACGAATGTTTTCGAATGCAATAGGTGACTGGTAATAAGGACAATCGCAGGAAACTGTGGCACACGATGGCTTCCGGTTTGACGCACCACGCGGGTTAGCAACGGCACGCGCACATTTTTGTACCACTCCGTTGAAAAAAGCACCTCTCCGTGCAATGTCAGTGCCTTAGAAGTTGGTATTTTGTTTATGCTAACCGTGACTGTGACGATGACTAGCTACGAAAGCCATGTGTGTTTAGGGAATTTTTTCATCGCACTAAAATTATCTGAAATGTCTTTAGGCTGCTCAGAGGTATACTGTCAGTTTGGCAAGCACATCAGTCGATACAGAAAACAGTTTTCATTTCATCATACATTACTGCAGATAAAAAAATCACCATTTTAATGATCTGAGGGGATGACTGTAGCAGTGAGCTGAGAGTTCGTTTCGGGATCACTGCTTCAGCCGACATCATCGGTTGATCGGCATGGAGCCTTGAACTTATTGAGCACGTTGAAATATCTTTTTTCTAGCCTGCAGCGCGCTATAAGATGCATTTCTTAGTCGAAGCCAGATGCTTATTTGAACGCTGGTCTTGATCAAGCTGCGCGGCACGGCGGCACATAAACAGTACAGTAAGACATAGACGGCGCCGAATAATCGAAACACCACGCTTGTTTAACGCACCTTTTCTTTTGGATTCTGTCCTGGCGCACAGTTTAACTAAAATGAACTCAAATAGACTCGTTTAGCGCTTCTTGTAAACTTACTCTTCTGTGAAGCTTTCGTGTTTTTTTTTGTCATATATATGGGCGCAATGGCCGGCGCTCATAACATGGCAGGTAGATTTCACCCACGCGTTCCCATAATATCTTTGCTTGGTGCGCCTTCGCGACAATCTATTTTTCAATATAATATTCGCTCTAATTCATGCGTAAGCTTTCCTTTTAGTCTTTTAGTGTGGAGTACACATGAACCTGTGATTATATGTTTTTCGCACAATATGTCTTCCTCATAGGCTACCTGTCACTGTGGCTCCCTTCACAGCCGCAGCCCACCTCATTTTTTCCTTTACTCAATGGGAATTGATACCTACGTTTGCCTTTCACGTTCGAGTTGGAGCAGCCAACGGCTGAACAACCAACCATGATAAATCAGAATGAAGATAAACGGGCGACCGCGCGCGTGAACGCCGAACAACCTGTGTGTTTAGAAAAGGTGGGTAACGATTTCGAGTACTTAGTACTCGACTACGGAAAAGCCTTAAGCCATCCAGTGGGCCTCAATAATCTGAGGCTTGCGGCATAGCAGTTCGCTGTCGTCTACTCTTCTCGAACCGGAAGCCGGTAGCAGATGGTGCATCTCACAATCCCTCGCTCTTTTACTGGTCACCTATTATGAATATGTTTAGTTGCAGCCCAATTGACGCGGCCAAGAAACGTCCCAGATGGCCCATGAGCACTTCGATGCCCCCAACCGCATTGCTCTTAGGAAAGGGAAACTATGTGTGACTGTTCTCGCTCGTCATCTGCAGTTTCCGCCGTGCGATATTAATTAGTTCGGGTGTTTCGAAATTTTATTAAGCCCACCTTTCTCCAGCCTCTACAAGTGTGTAGATGCATCTAGCGAAACGACGCGTTGTCTCATCGACGGCACGGTAGTGTATGACGCACGCCACGTTATTCAATGCGCGCAGCCAATGCCCTCAATGGAGATAACACCACCGTAGCGGTTCTGGTTCTGCAAACACGTGAAATAGCGATTGGATTGAATTGGATAAACTCTCATTTCGTCCTCCAAAACACAGATCACTGTGTTGCCGGCAGCTCCCGCGTAGGGACTGAGATGCCAAGCTCCTCAGCCGCTTCGCGGGCTTGGTGGACAGCCCAGAGCTGATCTGCCAAGGATAAGCTGTGGATTGCCGCCTCCCATCTGGCAGAGGTGATGTGCGATAAATGAGCGAATTTGGTGCACTGCTTGAGCATGTGTTCTAATAAAGCTATTTTCCCACAATGTGGACAAAGATTACTTGGGTATAGGTCAGGGTACATGATGTGTAACATTTTCAAAGTAGGGTACATCCGCGTTTGCAAAAGCCTTAGTGTAAGTGCTTGGGGCCGGGTTAGAGTTTTGTGAGGTGGAGGGAAAATCCTTCCAGACAGGTAGAAATGTTTAGTGAGCTCGTTATATGTTGCGAGAAATTCCCGGTTATCCCCTTCACCGGTAGAACGCATCCCCGTAGAGGCGTGGTTGGAAAGTTCTCGCGCCACCTCGTGTGCTGCTTCATTAAGATTGGGAGGGGAACCGTTGATTTGCCCAAGGTGAGCTGGAAACCACCTCAGAAGATGATGCATTATGTTCTTGCCTTGCAGTATTCTCAGCGTTTGTTCAAAGACCGTTCCCTTGGCGAACGCCCGTAGTGCTGCCATGGAATCACTGTAGACGACTTCAATGTTATTCATCTTGAGTGCTAAGGCGATGGCCACCTGTTCCGCAATGATTGGGTCTTTCGTCCCGATTGTCGCTGAGTTGACGACATGGCCAGCCCCATCGACCACCACTGCCACAAACGCTTTCCCATTGGCGTAGGAAGCCACGTCAACAAACACAACCCCTCGTTCCTCGTTTGAGACTTGACGAAGTATAGTCCTGGCCCTCGCTACTCTTCTTCCGACGTTGTGTTCTGGATGCGTGTTTCTTGGTATAGGAGACACCGTGATATTCTCCCTGATGTTGTTGGGGATATCATTGTAATTGTGCCTGATTGCCATTGGGTGTTGACCCAGCTCCTGCAGGATCATTTTCCCCGACCTTGTTGTAGATAACCTTGCAAACTGTGCTCTCTCTTGGGCTTCTGCTATTTCTTCGAGCGTGTTGTGAATGCCAAGCTCAAGCAGACGCTCGGTGCTGGTATGTATGGGTAGGCCCTGGACCTTTTTGATAACTTTCCTGAGGAGCACATTCAGTGTCTCGGACTCTGCTCTTGACCAGTTATGCATTGCTGCCTCGTACGTGAAGTGGCTTAAAACAAACGCATGCCTCGACCTGATAAGGTTGTCTCCCTTGATCCCATTTCTTTTGTTGGACACTCTGCGTATGAGGCGCACTGCACTGTCTTTTTTCAAGTTAACTTGGCTATAGATTTGCTGTTGGCGCCGGTAGACTCTATCAGCATGCCGAGAACTTTGATGGAGTCGACCCTCTGGATGGAATCCCCTTTATTTGTACGGATGTGGATGTCTATCTGATTTAACGGCTTCCATCCCCTGGGACGCGGTCCCCGGCGTGCAGTCCGATACAGTAAAAGTTCTGGCTTACTCGAGGAGCACTTGAGCCCAGAAGGACGAAGGTACTCTTCTACGGTGTCAATCGCCTCTTGCAGGGTGCTCTCAATCTACCCCTCGCTTCCACCTGTGCACCAGATGGTAATGTCATCTGCGTAGATGCTGTGCTTCAATCCTTCAATGCTCGATAATTTCTTTGACAGTCCAATCATGGCAATGTTGAACAGCATTGGTGAAATCACTGCCCCTTGAGGCGTGCCCCTTGCTTCTAGTTCGATTGCTTCGGTCTCAATATCTGCAATCTTCATCACGGCTTTCCGATCTGTAAGAAAGGACCATACGTAGTCATAGAAAGCTTTCCCCAGACCAAGCTTGGAAATTGCTTCGAGTATGAATGAGTGGTGGATGTTGTCAAACGCTTTTTCTAGATCTAGGCACAGAATGGCTCTCACGTCTCTCGTTTTGTTGTCCATGACCTGGTGTTTGATAAGCTTCAACGCATCTTTGTGGATAGCCCTGCCCTGAATCCAACCATATTGTGTGTATATATGTCGTTATCTTCTAAGTACTTGTTTATCCTGTGCAGTATGGCGTGTTCTGCAACCTTGCCGATACATGATGTCAAGAATATTGGCCTCATGTTGTCTAAGTTAGGGGGCTTTCCTGGCTTAAGAATAAGGATCGTCCTGGACAGCTTCCACTGCTCTGGCACCCTGCCTTTCTTCCGTGCTGCATTCATCATATCTTTCAGGGTTTCAATTGAATCATCATCAAGGTTACGAAGGGCCTTGTTTGATATACCATCCGGACCAGGGGCCGACCTGCAGTGGAGATCATGCAAGGCTCTTGTGATCTCGTCAATGTTAAAGTCGCCATCAAGACCTGGATTGGGCCTGCCCTGGTACTGTCTACTTGGTGGTGCCAATCCTCTTTTGATTGGGACGTACTTATGCACGAGCCGCTGCACAACTTGCTGTTCTGTAGTGCGCCCTACCTCTTTATGCAAAATTCGAGCGATAACATGCTTTTGATTTGTTTTGGAGGTGTTTTCGTTGAGTACATGCTTTAACATATTCTATGTCTTGCCATTGCGCATCTGACCGTCGACTGAGTTGCAGATTTTGTCCCATTGCTGCCTCGATAGTGCGCGGCAATGCTCCTCGACTGATCTGTTTACCTCAGCTATCTTCTTCCTCAGTCTTCGGTTCATGCGTTGACCCTTCCAACGGTTCAGTAGTGCTTTCTTTGCCTCAAGAAGATGAGCGAGCCAGCTATCCATTCGTTCAACCGGAAAATCTGTGGTAATTGTGGAGGAGACGGATTTGATGTCATCTTTAATCTGTTTGACCCACTGCTCCAAGCCTTGTCTGTGGCCACCTTGTTCCCTTTCCATCCTTATCTTCCTGAACTTATCCCAGTCTGTGAAGTGGAATTCTCTCTGCTTTTTACGCTCCACGGAGAAGGTAGTGGCAAGAATGCAGTGGTCACTCCCTAGGTCTACAGCAGGGTTCATCCACTGGGCCTTCTTGACGTTCCTTACAAATGTAAGGTCTGGGGCGGAATCCCTGCAGCAAGGTGTACCAAGCCTTGTTTGTAGGCTGGGGTCTGTGATAAGGGTGAGAGCAAGTTCACTGGCACTTTCCCAAAGTCGATTTCCTTTCCCAGTGTTGTACTTGTAACCCCATGTATGATGAGGGGCGTTGAAATCACCTGCACTGACGAGTGGACATTCCCCGGCGATATCAACAGCTTTCTTTAGAACCGTCTTGAAAATTTGCTTTTGTTCCTTTGGACTGCTGTATATATTAGGAACGAAAATGATCTGACGGTTGCTGGTACCTGCCACGATCTCTACCATGACGTGTTCCAACCGCCCTGCTTCTATCTTGAAGTTGTGGGTTACGTGCGTTAGTTTGTTGCATACGAAGGTGCAGACTCCCCTCCCTTCAGTATCCCCTATTACAGGCCGGAATCCAGGCAACGTTGCTTGCGGTGAAAAGGTTTCTTGTAATAATATAATATGAGGCTTTTCTTGGCTGCTCCTGATATACTGCTGTAGGGCTGCCTTCTTTTTAAGGTAACCTCTACAGTTCCATTGCCAGATACGAAATGCTTCACGTAGCGCTGCCATCATGGTTATTACATGGGCGGCCAGAGCCTGATGCTGCACCTGTCGACAGGTTTGGTACCACTAGTATTGGTGGCCGAAGGGGTGAGTTTGGTGCATGAGGAGGCCTTGCTGTATTGTTCAGATATGCTTCGACCTTTGTAATGCGCAATGTCACATGCTCTTCCAGTGCCGCCACGCTTGACTGTAGCCTACCCATCTGCTCGATAAGATTGGCTACTACTTTGCTGAGCGTGTCAAAGACCTCTTTCATATCTGACATGGTCGTTTGTTGGCTTCCACGTGTTCTGCCATGACTGCCCTCTTTTAGTGGTTCTCGAGTCCCCCACGTTTTCAGCCACAGGGACATCAACTGGCTGAGACATTGGCTGTGAAGACTGCGCGCTGGTTAGCTTAGTGAGAAGAATTTTTATTTCCTTTAACTCAGTGGATAGCCTCTCATTCGATTTCGTAAGTCTCGCATTTTCTTGCTCTAGATGTGCAATTCTATCATGCTCTGGCAGCTTACCTGTCATCACCTCTGCCACGCCGTTGTCCACTCGCTCAGCCCAGCTGCCTTTCGACGTAACTGCAGGCGTCCTCCCCGGGTGTGAAGCCATGATGTCGAACTGAACGCCAGGCAGCTTGCCATTCGGGTGCCGTCCAGGCTGATCCCGACACTGATGGTGACCTTGAGAACTCGAGCGCCCCCGTGATTGGGAGCGGGCCTTGGGTCTAGAACCAATTCGGGAACGTGACCTCACCCTGGAGTGGGGCCGCCTTTCCTGTTCTTGAGTAGTCTGGGTGCTCTGGCTCCCGTAAGCTGGAATAAGCTGCTTGTCGTTGATGTCTGGACTCGATGTGATTGATGCGTCTCGGCCTTCTGCGGCTGCTCGCGATCTTCTTCAATGTCTGCGTCTGACGACGTATGGCACTAAGAACCTGTTCTTGCACTCTTTGTCTTCCGTAGGATGGTGACCGTCACACAGCCTGCATCTTGGATTGCACTGGTGCAGGCTATCTGGGTTCTTGATCTCGCAGCCTCTGCAGATGGTTTCAGCTAGGTTCGGACAGACGTCAGATTGATGTCCCAGCTTTCCACAGACGTAACAAATATCGATGTTCTTGCGGTAAAGGGAGCACTGCAAAAGTGAAGGTTCATATCTCACGAATCTGGGCACCTTGTGTCCTGCGAACGCTATGATGATTATCCCCGTGTCCTTGATTCTCTTGGCCTGCAGCGCGAGCGAATTGTTCACGTTCACAATATTTCGGGTCAAAATGTCCTGAGTATCGCTTACTGGAGATCCCGTGAATCGCTCCTTTACAAGTATCGTGGAGTGCCGTGGCGTATGCGCTAACCTCGTAAACTTTGCCTTCAATGTCAATTTGCTAGACCTTGAGGTATCTTGAAGCTCTGTCTTGGTCCGGAGTGCTTGCCACCGATAATGTTCTGCTGCAAGTTGGAACAGATAATGTCCTGCATGGCCTCCTCCTCCTCTTTGATGCCTGCCGCAAGCACTATCGCGTCTGCCACGGCTCCAGTGCCAATGCTAGAGATATTTAATCCTCCACGTGGTCGTAGCACAATTTTGCTGAAGTCCTTGGGTAGTGGCGGCATGCGTCCAGCTCGCACGATTGTATGCTTGTTATCATAACTACTATGACAGGCTCGAGCGTCTCCCGCAACGCAAGCCTTGGTCGAACCCTTGTCAGCAGAAACGCTAACCGCGGCTTGCTTATTTCTTGAGCGTCTCGTTTCGGCTTCCTTCCAACCCATCGCTTCCGTGCAATCCTCTGGAGAGATGTCCTCTCCATCTACTTAATATTCCATTTTCAGTTGCAGGTTCGGGAACGCGCAGAGCGTTGAGTAACGTTGGTGCCGGGTCGGCGCATCGGCGACAATCGCCACCTTGGTTGTTAGGCTTAAATCTCCCGGTGGCGTTGCCGTGTAAAAATGCCCCAAAAACGGTTTAAAAGTCCACTCACCAGCACAAAGGTGGTATCTGCTGATTTCTTGAGAACTTAGGCACACGATAGGACTGAAAACTCGGCGACAAATTCGTGAATACCACAGGAAAGCATTCTTGAAAGCAGGAGCCGATCTTCGCGCGTCCGCACTGGTCGGCACCTAGAGCACGAAAAAACGTGAAATAGCGAGCCCACTGCACAACGTCCCCATGGCGATCGAGTGCTGCGCATCGGTGAAGTACTCCTCTTTGCCTCGATGTGCTTCGTCCACCCATGGAAAGGAAGTTAGCTTTCTCAACAATTTTCAAGAGAAGGCCACGCCTGCCCTTTTTGTTAGGATATTTTTTATGGATTGAAACGACAGTAAAGGTGAACACGAGGATATGTGTGAGAATTGCGGATTTCTGCAACTCTGGCGTTCGCAAACAACACATCAGATATTACTGCAGAGCAGCTGCTTATATTGCTGCTTCGGCTTTCAATTGAACGTTCATGCCATCTACTAGAAATGCAAAGCAGCATCGGAAAACCAAATTTGAGATAATCATGCCTGAATTTCAGTTATGGGCGTCGGCAGGGTGCAAGCACACTAAGGGGAGTGAGTCTTCAGGGGTAAGTGCTCGTGTGACTCGCAAATTGAAAAAGTTGCGCTTTAATGCACCCCCAGCCGATGAAAATGTTGGCAGTTTGGCTCAGTAGTGTTTGCTCAAATATTACGCAGTTCATATTAATACCGCACTGGGCCATCCCTAGGGTATAAGAATATAACAAATACGCTGATTGTAAAAACGCTAATTGTATTACCACAATCAGCGTAGGCCACAAAGATTACGCGACCACCCTAAAGGAATGTGTACTGAACAGCAAAAATAGGTTTAACTCATGAATGTGGGTTAACCAGTGCGCAAGGCGCGCGCATGTCTTGATCAATAGACTACGTATATATGTGCGTACACCCACTAAAGAAAGCTGTGGTCTCAGATGTTTAACGCAGTTCAGCTGCCCTCATGAGATGCGCTTACCCGAGACGATTTGGTGGTGGTGTCATTCGGTTCCCTGTCTGGAGGCCGTTCGTGGTAGGTTTTGGGTCAGCACCTCACCTAGTGTAATCCGCCTACGCCTGTAGCCTGCATGCAATGAATGGCTGAAGTCTGGGCGAGGCGCTGAAACACGGTCTCAAGTTTACCGAATACTGGAGCGTAAGGCAGCTATAGCAAAAGTTACTGCTAGCAAAGTGATTGCTGCACACGTTCGATGAAGGCATGGGGCGTTTTTCTTTTCTCAGTTTGTTATGCACTTCTTCCTCAGCTTTGTGTTCTTAGGATAGCTGTTAAATCTAACGCCCTTTCATGGATGGGTGGTCTTATAGGGGAATAAATGCACAGTATCAAATTTGAAGCATTTCTTCGCGAACTTCGGCGACATTGATCGTAAGTATCTATCTAGCCGCCTTTAAGCTCTCCTGGCCGTTTCGATAATAGTATCAATACCAAACTTGGTAAAGCATAACATGACTGTATGACGAAAATATCCGACTAGTCATAACATGGAAAAACTGACATGCATGTCATGAATGTTTTGATTAACACTTGATAGCCCTGCAGCTCTTGCGGTGATTTCGCTCAAATGGCATGCTACAAAACTGGTATGGTATGGCATGATTGCATGGCGAACACAAGCGACAGACCCTAAGATTAAATTCATGACATGCGTATCATGTAACAACATGACTACATGCCACACTCATGATGTGCTCGCGGCCGTTTCGCTAGCGTCCCATATACCAAAATGGGTACTACAGTACGTGAATGGATTACGAAGGTATGATACTGGTGCAAAAATGATAAACATAAGTTGTGTGTCATGTAACAACATGACTGCATGTTACGCTCATGATGCGCTCGTGGCCGTTTTGCAAGCCTCACATGTATCAAACTCGGTATTACGTGAGCGCACGGACGACATAGGTAAATGACACATTCAAACATAATAATCACGACATGTGCCTGTCATGTAACATCGCTTCAGGCCACATTGATGATGCACTCGTGGCCGTTTCACTAGCTTTTCCTATACACCAAATATGGTATTACGTGACGCCAATGAATGATAAAGGTATGTGACTGGTGCAAACGTGATATGTCATGAGATCCGTGTTATGTGAGAAGATGACTACATGCCACAGTCAAGGCACCAATACACTTCGACGTGACATGGTGCGCGTGCTCGATGGCGTTATTTTCGTCGCGTCACGCCGGCGTTGCTCCGGCAGGCAGGGGTGCTGACATATACTCGCAGGCGTGCGCCGCGCTGCGTTCCTTTGACGCATGTGCGTTACAGCGCGTCCGGCGTCCCTCCGTCACAAAAAGAGGGAGACGCAGTGTTGTCTGCGTAACGCATTGGTGTCAGACTATAGAGTACTCGCGTTTTGCTAACGTAGCGTCACTGTGCGCTGCGTGCGCGCACGTCAACGCTACATTGCAGTATATTGAACCCTTCATGGTACGCTCGCGGCCGTTTTGCTAGGTCCACATACACAAATTTGGTGTTACGTGACGTCAATGAATGACAAAATATATTACTGGTGCAAACATGATACTTCTGACACGCGTGTCATGTAAGAACATGACGACATACCACGCTCATAGCGTGCTCGCGGCCGTTTCGCTTAGCTCCACATGTACTAAATTCGTCATCACGTAAGGTGAATAAATGATAAAAGTAAACGACACATCCAAGCATGATAATCATGATACGTAACTCATTACGGCATCATTTACCTCCACCTTATAACATTGTGCTGATTTTGAAGTGACATATCAACATTTCTCACGCGTGCTTCGCATATCATGAATTCCTAATGTACGTGGAATCTGGCCATTTTTTCAGCGTTGCGCAACAGTCACAGCGGAGACAAGCGGCTGCAGTTTTAAGAAACAAAGTGCGGTGCTTTTGAAATGAGTGTTAAAAGAGGGCATAAAGGTTATTAGAACATTGCCGGTATCCACCACACACACGGTAACTGACTGAACTTCTTCTTTGCAAAGACTTAATTACCACGATTGATCGATATGTGGGTTTTAACGTCCCAAAACCACCGCGACGCGACCATAAGATTAGGAGAGACGCCGTAGTGGAGGAAACCGAAAATTTTGACAACCTGAGGTTCATTACCGAGCGCCCAAATCTGAGTACATGGACTACAACATTTCCGCCTGGATCGGAAATGCAGCCGCCGCAGGCGGGAATCGATCCCGCGACTTGCGGGTCAGCAGCCGATTACCTTAGCCACTAGACCACCGCGGCGAGGCAGCTTTGCCACGACGATGGTTTCGATACAGAGCCGAGCCACAGAAATGTGCGAATCCTTGAACTGACGTCATACAAGCGTGGTTCGCAGTGCCAGGCCAATAGTGAACTCCACATGTGCTAGTAGGGGGTTATCTTTTGTTATTACTATGAGTTCTTGCTACTTCTAATCGCTTTGTAGTGGTTGTGGTACACCTGGACTGATTCCGCAATGATTTTGAACTAGACTAATTGGCTGGTATCGTCTTGCATTGTATTCAGGCTGCTCTGCTGATGTCCTTGATGTTCTAGGTCTTCCCATGACAATCTAAGCATAAACTGAACTTCTTACTAGACGGCTCTTCCTATTATATATGAAAGCGGAAACATACGGTGAGAGGGAAAAACCATTTCGCTTTATTAGAAATCCTCGAGTAAAATACAAAGCAGTTACAACTGCTTGTTTACTTCAGACCAGGCTGGAAATATTGACATTATTCATGAGAGCACTATCATCCCGCATGTTCTAACAAGCATCCAGCATGCTTGTTTTGTGGGTTTTGTGCAGTTCTTCACGAGCCTACGGCTAATGCGTTCATCTGCTTGTTTGTCAACCTGTGAAGGTGTCCTTCCTTTGGGTCCAAAAATAAAATGTAAAGAGCACATGCATCTGCACACAGAGGAGCACATGAGCACGAGCGATTGTTGGTGCTTTAGGAGCCTGGCGCCGTTACGCTTTCTGTGCACGTGATTTTAGGTCAGGAGCTAAGAAGGTACGGTCCCTAACGAGGAACAATTATGACAACCTCTGCAACATTGCAGGCCCTCTGAGCGAGCACATTACAGACCTCAGCACCTTCGCGAAGGGCGGCTTCTCACTGTAGGGTTGGTATGGGAGGGGAGTCAAGTAGGCAACGGCGCACTGTAAGATGACGTGAAAGGTTCTGGAGTATTGCCACTTCTTCGATAGGCGTCCGTATAGGGAACCGAAGCTCGACTTGGCAGAGCGACGACAGCGCCACGCCTGGCCCTGGCGGCGAGTTCCGAAAAACTTGAGGAGAAGTGCGGGAGAGGTCGCAGGCGAGTCTGTGTGTTTCGTCAAAACAGGAGCGCGTGCCCCAAGCAACGCAACGCGTTCTGCTGTCGGTACGGCTAACTTCCGTGCCGTGCCGTCAGCTTGGCGTGCTGAAACGAGATGCTCACTGTGCGATTTACCTCTCCAAATGCAGAAGTGGCGCCACAGAAGTGTCAGTGTTGTCTGAAGTATTGTTCTATTGTTGGCTGCTACAACAATGCGGACAACCCCAAAGAACGCTCTCCACGTCTAAAGCTGTAACAGTTTCTCAAGAAGTCAAAGCCGGCGAACACCGCCGCGTTCGCGAAAGATAGAGCAAGCTTGACACTAGAGCCGGAGAAAAAAAAGGGAAAAAAACGAGGCAAGCACTTCAACTTGACTCACTGTGGTTAAACTTCAGCTGGCTGCCTTGTCCACAACGAGCCATGCTTCCATGGCCCGGAGAACATAACTCTAATACGTCCCGGATATTTTATAGCCATGACCGTATACCTTAAGTTTTTATTTTTTTACCATGCCGTGACCATTTGCGTATGACGGTACACAGCTAGTACTGCTAGATACCACATCAAAACAACAATATATGGTTTTTATTAACGTCAACGCCGCACATCGATAAAGAACGCGGCTTCATGTTGACAGAATAAGACTTTACTCGAGGCATACGTCGTACATGGTATTGTCACGGACCTGAGAAATGCATTATTCTATGAGTCAGGCATCCTTGTCTTCGCCTGCTCCACATCATAAACTTGACCAATGAGCTGTACTGCTTTTGTTAGATTCGCTTCTCGGAAGTGCTTGTCCAGCTCAGATATGTTTCTGAAGCCGCACTGTGCGCCCTCTGAACAAACACGTATACGAGCGGCAGCGCATTGGCGGGAAGAATAGACGCTCGGTATACATCCCCAATTTCTACTTTTCTACCAAAGATGGCCCTGCCAGTCCAGAGTCGCAGCACCACCACTAGTTGTTTAGTCTTGCTATAGAGAGTTGGGCATATGTTATGCATAAACCGCAGATTTGCGTAATTTTATGTCTGGAGCCGCCAAAGTGGGACAGCCTCTTTTCGTGTGAACGACACTAGTGGGAGTTGGTATCGCTGTCTTGGGCGTATGCATTGCTGTGTGACCTCGTGTTTTGTGAGAAGTGGGGAAGCTGCTTTTGTGCTGGCCGCCTAAGGGCGCGAGGCTGGTCGATGTGTGAGTTCTCGAGGGAATGAATGAGCGAGTTTATTATCATGCACTGAGGCGTGACCATGAGCCCCGAGCAGGCGTACGATGTGGCTTTTGTGTGAAGCAACTTTCGATGTGCGTTAAGGATTAAAATGAAATGTTTCTGGAATACCGCGACTTGTTAGGAAATCTCGACATGCCACTTCGAAACTGATGAGTATGGCTTTCCAACACGCTGGACGTGTGTTGAATGGCCAGGGTAACATCCAGAACCTTGTCCCAGATGGTGACTGAAGACGGAGAGGAGATCCAGACAGCACTTACTATATCATGTGTCACGTGCGCCGCTAACCTCCACCGACGTGTGTCCGTTCGCTACGGGAGTCGTGTTTATGTAAAGACCCTATTTTGTTTAGCCTTTCTGAGAGTGCGACTTTAGTATCCCATCCGTGCCCACCGGCGAGACGGGTGGCGCTGAGGTTGCATGTGTCGTGGTATATGTTAAGAAAGACAAAGCACTCTTGTGGGAAAAGTATGAAGGTATGGTAAAATAAAGTGAAAGCTATTTGGATGACTTCTGCTACTAAAAATCGCACCGCCTATTTCTATTCAACAGTCGCGCTGACACTTTGATGAGGAAATATGAGAGTTATGCCGCTATTGACACGCATCAACGGGTGAAGTAATTGCATATGTGTCAGCGCAATTCAGACAATAGCCTTAGGAAACACACAGAACACAGACTAGCGCTGACTTAAAGCTTAGTTTATTTGCACTTAAACAAGCATTTTTATGCGCCGAAATCTTTCTGTATTACCTATAGACAGAAGAGCAAGGTAAAAGACGGTATAGGTGGAATTCAGGATCTATAAGCAAAAAGACAAAAAAGTACGAATGGTTACAGCGGGCCCAAGTATAAAATAATGCGCATCTATATCCCCCAAGGCAACCTGAACTTTGAAAACAAGACGGCACATGATTTATACTCTAAAAGAGGCACCTTCAAAATGAAAGCTGACCAAGAGCAGGGCGTCAAGTGTTTAACTTTTCCTGGTGATAAATAATGTGAGTGTCCAAAGAACAAGCGATAAAAAACCGAAAAGCACGTGGGGATGAAACAACCATACATAACAACCTAGACAACAGATATCTGCATCACTTACTAAAATAATACTTTCTTGCGCTCCCGAGGGACTCGTGCTATACTTAACTAAACGCGTGCAGAATCAATAAAAAGAAGCCCAGGAATGGACTGAGGTAAATGAAAGGGACCCGTCTCCGGGGTGTCAAACCACGCTCTGTGAATACGAACTAGTTTGTGTCAAGTAAAACAAGCGTTAGGGAGAACAAAATATCAGAATACGGAAACATTGAGAGAGCGAACCGACACGTCAAATAAAACCATCTAAAAAAGTGAGCCTCAGCGCCTGTTAGAGTGACAGAAGGCATGCTTACAACTTGATCCCCAGCTTTAATAATGAAAACCGCTGCAACAATTTCGCGCGCAGTCCTATCTTTGGCTTTTTTCTAAAAATTTGGCGCCGTTGAACTTTGGTGTGCAGCCACAACGCTTACACTGCTCGGCTAGATGGCTACCAGCTTTATTGCGTGAATTCAAGCTGTGCTCTTTTGTGCGTTCATTAAAACATCTCTTGTCTTTTATCATATCGTCTTTTATCTCGCTGTTCTGTGTATAGGTAAGGCAGGCAGGTTTAGGCGCACAGAAAGGCTTGTTCAAGTGCAGATAAACTCAGTTGTAAGTCAGCGTTCGTCTTTGTCCTGCATCTCCTGTGGTACTTGTCTAAATCACGCTGAAGCATATCCAAATATGTACGAACTCAACCAACTCAACTTTCTTTTGTAAGAGTTAATCTTCCCCGGTTGATCGTTTAGCCGTTCGCACATGGAAGCCATAAAAATCGTTTCAATGTTTTTCGTACACATATAAAAAAACGGTATCACAAAATGCGTATCTTTATAGCTGATATTTCTACCGTAGTATTATCCTCTGGTGTATTCGCGAAGAGTAAATAATCATAGCTAAGCCATTCATAAAATGTAATGATATTGCTTGTATCCTGACATAAGATGCCCTACGCCATTATTTAACTAAATATCAAAAGTGGTGACGAAGCGGCCGAACCGCAATAATACGTTTTGGTATAAAAATAAAAATACTATGACCATACTTTCCCATTTCTCTTAACATTATGAGATCAGTACTATTTCAGCACCAGTATGAAGCCTTTAAGAAGAATATATGAATAGAAAATTTAACGTAAAGTGGGTCCAATTGAGTGCGCCCTCCGCATAAGCGAAGATGGAGCTCTAGAAAGTATTCTGTTTGCTAGTGCTCGCCAACTGAAAACGACTGCAGTACCAACAAACGCAGAGATTGAATTAGCACGAACGTTTCATGCGCCCTCTATTTTTCCTCAACAGATTGAGTTTCGTATGTTAGAGGAAGAAATTGAGAAAACCGAAGGGAAGCCAGTATACCTTGGATTACAGTTCATGGAGTGCGCTGCAAACCAGCTCGCATCCTTCTTCATGCCAAGAATACAAAGTGACAAGCGTGCGCGCGATGAACTGAACGCTACATTGGCACGGGTGTTCGTGCTTTTGCAAACAATGCACCACTACCACTTCTGGCCTCGCGTCTGCCAAGCCATCGCATCGTTCTTACCTTTTACAAAGATCTTCAAGATGAAGGACGCAATCAAGAACTTCGACAATTTTATCATGTGAGTTACCATGATGCGATTCTATACTACCTTACACAAAAAATTGTCAATGCGTGACTGAAGCTTTCATATCAGAATAGGAAGCATGTAACCATCAGTTGTACAAAAAGTTTCCTTCATCGTTAACCAAAAAATCAGTGCCGGAGAACAGTAATTCTGACTTCTGCAAGTGTACCGCTATCTACCATCGATACATAGTGCCATGTGACTTGAAAATGCAGGTTAATAAACAGAATTAATAATTTCTGAATAGTGAAAGAATGGGAAAGTTGATGCTTTTATAAAAGATTTTGTCCTTATCCACAAGCTTAATTTCCATCGTATATATATATATATATATATATATATATATATATATATATATATATATATATATATATATATATATATATATATATATATATATTGTGGGCATTTGTAACTTACATCATCCTCGTCCCTGCATAATCACAATCACCATCATCCGCTTGTCCCTTTGCCCTCATTGCCACTCTGGGTCATCATCATCGTCATCGTCTGTGTGCTGGCTCTGCCCGTTCGTTTTGCGAGGTCTTTCCTCAATTAAACGCTGTCGCAGCCAAGACTACCAAGACTTCATACGTGGTGGAGGTGGATTTTCGGTCCTCTGACCTCCCGCAGCCCGCTATACCCCCTGGAGCTTCGTTCCGGCCGTCACTTGCGCCCACAATCAGGCACCATGTCCCAGACCGAGCCTGCCGGCACTGATGTCATCAACCCCGCACCGCCGCAAGCTGCCCCTCCTACTTACATACACGGACATCAGCGGGAACCCCCGCTCTTCGCTGGTCTTCGGGGAGAAGACGTAGAAGACTGGCTTGATGACTACGACCGCGTAAGTGCCGCTAATAGGTGGGACGAGGCCGCCAAACTGCGTTACGTGCCTTTTTATCTGGTCGGAGTCGCGAAGACATGGTATTTTAACCGCGTCGTTGACTTTCCCGACTGGGCTACCTTCCAGCAGCAGCAGCGGCACGTCTTTGGGACACCAGACATTCGATCCGCCGTCGCGAAGAGGACACTCGATACTCGCCGACAACATCCCGGTGAATCGTATACTTCATACATCGAGGATGTCCTCGCACTCTGCCGGCGTGTCAATAAATCCATGCCGTAATCGGACAAAGTGCGCCATATATTGAAAGGCATTGGGCCTGTTGCCTTTAATGCCCTCGCTGTGCAAAACCCAGCTACCATCGCTGATGTCGTGCCGACATGCCAGCGCCTTGATGCGCTGGACTCCGTCCGCCTTCAACCAGACATCGGCGACCAACACTCCACATCAGATGGCCATCTGCGTGACCTCATCCGGGACATTATACGCGAAGAATTGCGGTCAATGGGCTTCACATCTCCTACACCACGACCTACACAGCCTTCGGGAATGCCCTTACGTGACATCATCAGGGAGGAACTTACATTCCTGACTGGCTCTGCGCCCGTACAGCCACCTGCTTCTCAACCTGCATCCACGTAACCTCAAGTTGCTGCCGTGCCTCCCAGCGACGCCCACGCGACATTGCTGCGTCCATCCTACGCGTCAGTTGCTGCCGCTCCCCCGGTGAACTACTATTCCGTACCCCCTGACCCTCCGGCCCACCTGACCGCGCTATCATCTACAGGTGCCCCGAATGCCTTCTATTCCCCACCGTCGCGCTCGTCTCGCCCTGTCTGCTACTACTGTGGCTATCGCGGCCACATATCTCGTTTCTGCCGAAAGCGCCAGTAAGATGAGCGTCGGAACGACGTGCGTGAACGGGATTTGTACGCCAGGGCGTCTTACCAAGGTCGGCGTTATTCGTCTCCCCCGCACCGTTCTCCATCTCCTCCTGCATCGACTGCACCACGAAACAGCCGAAACACGAGACGCCGCTCGCCTTCGCCCTTCCGCTGTTCCACT
This sequence comes from Rhipicephalus microplus, assembly GCF_013339725.1. Lineage (NCBI taxonomy): Eukaryota > Metazoa > Arthropoda > Arachnida > Ixodida > Ixodidae > Rhipicephalus > Rhipicephalus microplus. Next base: position 175,827,683 of record NC_051168.1, read on the forward strand.
TCTCCACTTCGGCCCGCCTCATTCACCTCTGAAATTCATTCGGAAAACTAAGTGATGCAGTTTGTGGAGGAAAAACTGCATTCGGAGTTACAACTGAAATTCCTCCATCGGGCCCGTGTAACATGGTTTCTGTGGAAGTGGAAGGAGTGCGAGTCGATGCTTTGGTGGACACAGGTGCGACATTGTCTGTCATACGTGCTGATATGTGTGAACATTTAAGGAAAGTAATAACGCCTTACGATGGCCCCACATTAGTTGCTGCCCAGGGGAACGTCATTCGCCCTTCCGCGTTTTGTACTGTGCGTGTTTTCATCGACGGCATCCGCCATCATGTCCAGTTTGCTGTCCTGTCCCGCTGCTCTCACCAACTAATTTTAGGGTGGGATTTTCTATCATCTGCTTCCGCGGCGATTTGTTGTGGACAACGCGTCGTTCACCTCACTGACACCGACTACATGCTTGACGAGGATAATCAGAAGCCACTTCGTCTGGTCGCTGCGAAAGACATCGAACTCCCGCCACTACAAGAGCAAATTGTCAGCATTACGTCCAACGACATCTATCACGGGGACGCCCTTGATTTCCTACAAGGCGCGGAATTCTTTTCAAGCATCGACTTGCGTTCTGGGTACTGGCAGATCCCCATGCATGAAGACGATAAGGAGAAAACGGCATTCGCAACCCCCGACGGGCTATATGAATTCAACGTGATGCCTTTCGGGCTCTGCAACGCACCCGCGACTTTTGAGTGCATGATAGATACCGTGCTGTGCGGCCTGAAATGGAAAAGTTGCCTTTGCTACCTGGACGACATTATTATCTTTTCGTCTACGTTTTCTGAGCACCTAGAACGATTGGATCAAGTTTTGACGTGCCTTGCCGGTGCCGGGCTTCAAATAAACACGAAGAAATGCTCTTTCGCTAGCAAATCTATCAAGGTCTTAGTACACGTCGTTAGCAAAGATGGCATCCGGCCCGGCCCTGACAAGATTTCTGTAGTCCTTCACTTTCCGCGCCCCGAAAAACCAAAGGAGCTTCGCAGTTTTCTTGGCCTCGCCTCCTATTTTCGCCGGTTTATCCAGAACTTCACTTCTATTGCTGCTCCATTACACCAACTACTTGCTTCCAACGTCCCCTTTCTGTGGTCTCAAGAATGTCAAGCAGCATTCGACCTGTTGAAGCGGGCACTCACGTCTGAACCTCTGCTCTGCCACTTTGACGAAGCCGCACCAACTATCCTCCATACCGACGCTAGCGGCCTTGGTATAGGAGCCGTTCTTCTACAACGCGACAAGTCTTCCTTAGAGAAAGTTGTTGCATATGCCAGTCGCGTACTCACCGCTGCTGAAAAGAACCACACTATAACTGAGCAAGAGTGTTTGGCTGTGGTTTGGTCGGTCCAGAAGTTCCGTCCCTATCTCCACGGCCGTCACTTCACAATTGTTACGGACCACTATGCCTTATGCTGGCTTTCTACACTGAAGAACTTGTCCGGACGCTTGGGTCGGTGGATGCTACGCTTGCAGGAGTACGACTTTGACATAACTTACAAGTCAGGCAGAAAACATCAAGACGCCGATGCTTTATCTCGTTGCCCGCTTCCAACTACCCATATGAGCGTTGGTGAGAACTCAACCGCCACATCTACCAAAGTTCATACGCTAGCATCAATAACGCAACCCTTTTCGGACGACGAGCCAACATTTATCTCCCGCCAGCAGTCCGATTCATACTGCAGACTCATCATGGACCACCTTTCGGGAGTTTCTCATCCACCAAACGCGCGACTCCGTCGTCAACTCCTGCACTTTAAGCTGGACAATGGGGTTCTCTACCGCCACGTCTACCACCCTGACGGTCAGCGCTGGGTTCCTGTACTGCCATGCTCTCTTCGACTTCAGGTGCTCGAAGCCTTCCACGACGACTTGACTGCTGGACATTTTGGTTTTAAAAAAACTCTTGACCGCATTCGATGTCGTTATTACTGGCCTGGCCTTTCTTCTAGTCTAGCTCGGTAGGTCGGTTCCTGCTACCCATGCCAGCGTCGTAAACTCCCCACGTCGGCACCTGCTGGACCTCTACAGCCACTTCCGTGCCCTTCAATGCCGTTCGAGGTTGTAGGTGTTGACCTTTACGGGCCTCTCCCCGTGACATCTGCTGGCAAACGATGGATAGTGACTGCCGTGGACCACCTGACACGCTACGCTGAGACTTCCTCTGTTATTACAGGCTCAGCTGTGGAAGTTGCAGACTTTATTCTTCACGCAATAATACTGCGTCATGGGGCTCCTCGTGTACTGGTTAGTGACCGCGGCAAAGTGTTTCTGTCACAAGTTGTAAATGAAGTACTGCGCGCTTCTGGAACTGCTCACAAGACAGCTTCAAGCTACCACCCTCAGACAAATGGTCTCACAGAAAGATTTTACCGAACCCTTGCAGACATGATAGCCGTTTACGTCCAACCCGACCACAAAAACTGGGATACTCTTTTACCATTCCTGACATTCGCTTACAACACTGCCGTTCAGCGAACAACTTGCTACTCACCGTTTTACCTCGTGTACGGACGCACCCCGACTACCTTTCTCGACGTCTCCTTCTTTAGCAGCCATGGAAATTCATGTCAGTCTTTTAGCGAAGAATACATTTCCCGCCTGGCCCAGTCTCGTCATCAGGCTCGCATCAATACTGAAGCGAGACAGCACGAGCGGAAGATCATCTATGACGAATCCCACCGCGTTGTGTCTTTCCAACCTGGTGACGAGGTGCTGCTTTTGACACCTATTCACACTCCTGGTCTCTGTGACAAATTCCAACCACGCTTCATCGGGCGATACATTGTTTTAGAACAGACTTCGCCGGTTAATTATCGTGTGACACCACTCGTCGCCCCAACAGACCGCCGCTACCGCAGCACAGAGATTGTCCACGTTTGTCGCATGAAACCTTTCACGCGACGTTCCCCGTCACTTTGACTTACGGCGGCCAGGATGTCCACTTCCAAGTGGGGGGAATTAGTGTGGGCATTTGTAACTTACATTGTCCTCATCCCTGCATAATCACAATCACCATCATCCGCTTGTCCCTTTCCCCTCATCGCCACTCTGGGTCATCATCATCGTCATCGTCTGTGTGCTGGCTCTGCCCGTTCGTTTTGCGAGGTCTTTCCTCAAAAAAACGCTGTCGCAGCCAAGACTACCAAGACTTCATAATATATATATATATATATATATATATATATATATATATATATATATATATATATATATATATATTACTACTTATATAATCTCGGTAAAAGGAGAAAAAAAACGCTCACTTCAGGTAACAGAAGGTAATTAAATTATGTTGCTTTGAATTTCCTGTTACCTCGAAAAAGAATACAAAAAATATTCTATCACACATGAAATGATAATCGAAATGCAAAGTCATACAGAAAAGTTTCAGCCAACCTCTGAGGCTGGTTGACATTTTCCAACACGTTCTTTATTGATTAAGGTAGTAATTGAATTCCTGAGAAATACCTATAGTGCGTGCTCAACTTTGTACCTAAGAGCACTTGTGGCACAGCACAAAGACAAGCCTTAGATGATCTCAGGACAATATCAGTGCACGTTATCTCTATTGAAATCAGATAACGACAGTCTCATCACTAGTGCATGGACATAACGTATACGAATCTACAATCAAACGCCAAAATATGATTCAGTCCATTCGAGTGAGGCACATAAAACAGCTACGCGAAAATGAAAATTTTAAATAAAACGGTTTAAATTGAGACATCTTCTATACGACGGGAAGTTCTTTATTATATCTAATTCAATGCCACTAAACAGAAATAAGCAATCAAGGGAAAAGAAAGGCCACGCTCACATGCAATGGGCAGCAAAGTAAAAGACAAAGCTGGCAAGAGCAGTCTCCTTAAAGCATTCCTTTAAACACTCTTGGGGCGACTACTTCTATCACACTTCCACACAGTCAACCAATTTACACCTTAAAAGAGTTTTGCCGTGTCTATAACACGCGTACATAGATTGGAGCATTCAACGACTCACCTAGTTACGCTATTTGCATTGTGAGACGCCTGGTTTATCGCTCCAAAAGGCTTGAAATAATAAGTGAACGCGATCCTTATCTGACATCAAGCCTGTACAGAGTTGGGTTGCAACAAAGTTTCAAGCACTGGCATAGCTTAGTGGTGGAGTACTGGGCTACCACACAGAGATCCCGATTATAATCCCATTCTACCCGGTGTATTTAATTTTTTATGTTTTCTTGTTTTGTGCGACAGTGAATGTGGACACCAGAAGCAGCGACGACGGACAAGTACAGCGCTAAAACTGGCCCTCATTATTTGATAAAAGATTGGAGCATGAAAGCATTTTGCTCTAAAACGAGATGTATTTTCGCAGCATTTTTATATGTAACAGCTGTTTTATAGCTTTCACTATAAAATAATAGATAAAACAATCTATATAACTACTTTGTCTATGATATTTAACAGTAAAATTGTGAAGCAGCCCTGAGTATTGAGACCCACGTCAGTCTATTCTTGAGCAGATGACTACTATCCAATTGGCTACGAAGTAAGCCGCTTTTCTTAGCCACTGTCTCCTCTTTCCTGTCGGTCTCACGACTCTCATGTTGCTGCGTTTTTTTTTCTTTAGTAGTTAAGAAAACCGAGTTCGCCCTAACATACACTAACATACACACTAAGCAGGGTTACAGTTCGGTAGTTAGTACTTCCATTCGTTGTTTGGATATTTTAAGAAGCGCCATTGGATGCCGCTATGTTTCGTTTTGATGACGTGGGCAGTCTCGAAGTTGATGCGAAGATGCATCTTTTCACTTTGTTAGCCAAGAGCGGCTCGTGCAGAGTTGAAGCTGCACATTACGGTGTTGCCGCATGCTTTCCCGTTTCCATTTACAGGCTGAAAATAACGTATATAACACACAAAAAATCCAGAAAGAAAAGCTACAGTAGTAGAGTTGATCGAAAATTAGACAACAATAACTGCCATGCTGTTGTTAATATTGAGGTTAGTGAGTGAGTGAAAAAACTTTATTGACGATCCGGCATAAAGAGGGAAGGGGTAGGGAGATTAAAGCGAGACACTAGCGTGCTCGGACGTCTCGGAGCAGCAACCTGCTCGCGTCAAACCACCGCCGGGTAACCAAGAAGTAATGCCAACTGCCATAAGCAGCAAAATTATCAGCCGAGAGCCAGGCAATAAAAGAGACGTGGTCCAGCACGTGCTTAGCATCCTGGAACGCCAGCGGCCGAAAGCGGTGCCCCCACGGGTTTGATTATTGAGGTTATAAATTTTTCGAAGTGTTCACAGCGCCAACTAATTGGCACCCCACTGCTACAAAATGAAAAGTAGTATGGAGAGAAATTTCTAGTAAATAAACATTGAAGACATCGTTTGTATGTTCCGAGGCATAGTAAGCATTTTAATGAATCTCCACATTAACCCAAACTGTTACTTGATGCGTTGTAGGAATGAGCAATGTCCATGCATGTAAGAAAGAATTACTCTTAGTTGCATAATATTTTGTTATTGCAGCGGAGTTGACTATTAGAATCTGTCAAAGGTACGGAATGATCACTATAGGAAAGCGCTGGCTGGAGATTGCGAGAATGTTGAATACACAGTGATTGCGGTTGTAATTAAAGCCATTTCACACATCCAGTTTAATCTAGAAGAACAAAAAGTGAGACAAGCAATAATTTTAACGTCCTGAAGTCAGAAGCTCTTTTTAATAGAATGTGTGGGGCTTGTGATTGAGTGCAGAATTGTCTGAATAATTAGGAAGATATAAAAACTGGGAGTTGGCCACACTTTTCTATAGCCTCTTTATTTCCAACGTGCGATAGACTACCCTCCTAGTATAATAGATGACTCACAACAAAAGAATTGACGTTTCGGCAAGTTGAAATTGGTTGTACATCGCTGAAATCAGGTGCGCAAAAATAAAAGAACAAGAGAGCACAAGAAGTACTCTACACAACGAAGTGCCCTCTCACAAATATGACCTCTGTGATGTGTTGTAATTCTTGTGTACTCGGGTTTTGCGCTGCATATTACAAAGAACCATTACCGACAACCACCATCTGTTCTACTATATTACTTTTTTTGGGCAACACGTTTGTAACGAATATTCGTTTAAGTTTGTTCTCAGACTTCAATATTATTGTTAGTGTCTTGATCTGTGAAATTCCGACATGTGCTGATGTTGCGCGAGCAAAGAGCGATATTCATAGATGTAATATTTTGTGAGACAGTCTTCAAGGCCTCGGTTAGATTGCTTAGAAAGAAGCCAGGTAGGAGTTACGCTGAATTTATGCACCGGAAGACAGATTTTATTACTTCGCATGGGAAAGGGAACGCATGGTTGATGAGATTGAAAAGCGAAAGCCGATGTAAGCACAACCACCGTTACATAGTGATTGGTATAAGACCGGGCAGGTGATCTAAAGGCTCTGGTCCTATTTCGGTCTGATTTTTTATACACAACTATTTCTTTAGAATTGACGTTATAATTATTACACTTCTGTTATAGGTAAAGTCACAGCTTTGCCGCGATAATAGGTACAAAAAGTCAAGCAATGTATGCGATAGAAACAAATTGGAAGGTCACGCGCAGTATGGAGAGCAGGTCGAAACATTCTCCGCCTTCTTCACGCACGAATGACGCAAGAAACGTACTCACAGGTACAGATTCACGCGTCTAAGCGTCTTATTTGTTGCTCTACTGTGTCTAAAGAGCACTGCGCTTTTCGCAAACGGAGACTGCAATGATTGCAGTGACCTTTGTGCACCCGTTAACTGCAGCAGAATCGTTCCAAGTAAAGCCCAAGGCCAGCCAAGGCGTACGACCTTTCCCTCCTTGCCGCCGCGAGATAATGGCCCGTGAAGGAGCATCGCTCCCCTTCTTCAAGCCGGGCAAAGTACGCGTAGGAGATAAGAGCGGACACCGCCACACGATGTGTCGACGCGCGCTCATTGCGCCATCTTGCTGGTAATGCTAAGAATACAATTCCCCCCCCCCCCCCCCCCCGAGATGCTCTGGAGCAGCGGTAAGCGGTAAATATGAATAGTTCACCGTTTGAACGGTGAAGGATACGCTCCGGGGTGGCTCAGTGGTTAATGCCTCGCTTTCAGACGCAGAGGTCTCACCTTCGATTCCACGCACCAGAGTGTTTTTCTACATTGTTTTTTCTTTCTTGCTTTTTCATATATATATATAGACCAGTATACATTTACTGTGCATGTCATTGACACCGGCGGCATAATCCAGCCGGAAGTGTCCAAATAACTATTACTTCAGTAGTAATGTTCATACACCATTCTTCACTTAATTGCCGGTTGTTTTCAGTAAATCGCAGATTGTATCTTGTAGATATTTATGCTCGATATATAACCTACAAAAGTTTTAGTATCATGCACTACTCGGTTCTTCTCAGCAAACACGGTGAAGATAACCTTTTTCTATCAAACTTCAAGTTTGAATGACAAAGAACAGAATTTGTCTGACAGTGATTGGCAAAAACGTGGAGACAATGTTGTGATGTTGTATTCAACTAATGTACCTTAACCATGCATCACTGCAGAAATGAAATCAGCAACCACGTGCAAGGCAGCGGGCGAAAAAGTTTCATACAAACATACAAAGACAAGGTCAACGAATCTGCGGAAAACCAAGACTATACTTACAAGAGTGAGTTATATTCCCAGCTTCTCTATTAAGCGAACACACCAAACTACTAAGCACGCACGCCAGTCAATTCAATTTCTTGTTGACACTGCTTCAAATGGGCCAGTTTATTACATACTAGTAGCATCACTTCAGGTAGTACAACTGTCCAGTGCAACTAGATTACTTTAGTGACAGGTACCGAGAAAAATGTATAGCCACAATGTAATTTACAGCAGTCCAATACACTCACAGATCACGCATCACTGAAGCAAACGAAGAAAAAACACAAAATACACTTGGTTTACACAGAATTACGTAATTTTCGTGAAGATAAAAAACAGTGTTTCTCCTTTACAATATATTTGAAAACGAATTTAGAGAAAATTCAACACTTCCTATCCTAAAGCAGAAAAAGAATCACGCCATATCCACGAAGTGAATGATGATGAGTTTGGCGAGGCTTCGAAGGGTTTTATGAGCAAACCGTGAATCATACGCTGGCCGCGTCCATTTATCTGTCTGTCTGTCTGTCTGTCTGTCTATCTGTCTGTCTGTCCGTCCGTCCGTCTGTCTGTCCATCTGTCTGTCTGTCGGTCTGACTGTAGGTTCGTTAGTCCACTCATCAGTTCGTTCGCTCGTCTGTGTGTATGTATGTATGTATGTATGTGTACCGACATCTCGCATGTTTTCATCATATATTCATCTTAGACAAGCACCGCGATCCAGCGGACATTCCAAGGCCTACAAAAATGAGAGCTAGCACCTACATACAAGAGACGCGCGACCAACGCCTAGGAGGTGGCACACACGTTTTAAGGAGCTTCGCCCTTAAACCGTGTATGCCACCTTCGGATGACGGCAACTTTACCCCCCGTTTTTATCTGTTTAGTAAGGAACCGAATCATTATCATTTACATTTTCTGTAACGCTGCGAATAGAACTCATTGTGGTCATCGGCGTGCTTCGGGTAAACAGCGCCGATGCCACAAGATGATTATTGTGACATAAAGTACATGTGGAAAAGCCCATTTTGCACTATTCTGGCCACATGCCGCTGATGGCTATGCATTCAGACATCGTATGGTGGGTCGTTTCTCTTATGCCTTAGTTGGAGCAGCGAGCACGCAGAACTGTTGGTCTGTCTTTTTTTTAATGTGTGACGTACGATTCCACCACACGACAAAAACATAAGTACTTCTTCAATTCCCAATCATTTGATCTGCTTGCGGCATTCATATGTGTGAAGACTGCCAATAAAACAGCAAGTATTACGCATACATTAGGTAAAATTAGTATACGATTGTATGATAATGTGTTGCTTTATTTCCAAGATTATAGATACGTACTTTTAAAGGCTGCAGTGCTTATTACGCTGCACTGACAATGTGACGCTGTGCACAAAAAGGCGGCGTTTCTAATGCTTCACTAAAATGGCATGATTGTGCCACTTACCTGTGGCTCTGCATTTTAGAAACAAAACTTTGGTTTCTTGAAACCACGGCGAGATGACGTCCATACCTCACGTAGCGCACACTGACCTATCTGCTCCTGCAGATTGTCAAATAAACGTCCTCGCGCTCTCATTCCAGACAAAAGACTATCGTCGTTCAACGACCTTTGCAAGTGAAGTATGCAGATACGCGACCACTTTTTGTTTCAATTCATCAGTTAGCATACTTCTGAGATTTCGTCCCCGCGTTCGAGCAAATTACGGGAAACCTAACTTCCCTATTTTCAGAAATATGACTTTGTAACTCAATACCATGCGAAATTAAGCCAGCGTCAGCTGCACATATATTTCATAAGCTTCCTAAGAATGACTGTCTCGGCAAATTATGCTGAGGAAGCACACTAACTTAGGAATCTCCCATTTTTATTTCTCCTGTTACGTTTTCTTTTTTTATTTTTCACATTGCGAATGCTTGATTTGTTACCCATACCACTGAATATTTGACGTTTTTTTTCTCTCTTGAATGAATCTTGCTTGTATTATATAGTCGCAATTTTTACATTGTAAGGTATTCATTGTTGATATACTGCTGCCGTGTTAAATCTTATTGTGCTCACTTTATTTTAATCAATGCATGACGCCTGCATCATAAAGATTATAAAGGGAACATCGCGTTTTGTTTTTCAGCATGTACAAACTATTGTACAGTCATGACTTCATATAACATGTCAGTTTAGTTGTTCTTTGTTGCTTTGTTTTTTTTCCCTTCATTTCTTGCATTAATTTTTATGCGCTTTGCTCCTTGAGCTTTCCGTATACTTTTCACATGTATTTTTTTATCATTCTGCCCACGACATCTGCCTTAGTATCAGGGGGTTCCCCCGTCAGTTTTTGCAACTATGGGACATTCAAATTCAATACGTATCACTAACGATGTTAGATTGTATGCAAAGATATTGAATAAAAATGACTTGACTTACTTTCATATTCACTGAAACGAGATTATGTGGGCCTATCGCAAATATTTGGATTGTATAGAGGACTCAACACTTCATAGTAGCAAACAGTGACTGGCCGCTTTTTTCTTCAAATAATTTCCTCTTAAATGCTGCACCTTTCCTACATTACAGCGAGCGTGCTTTAAAGCCAAACATTTTTATTATGTCTTTTACGTTTGGGCTCCCCTGTGTTATGTCCTGATTCTGGTGAGTTATCTAATGAGGCTACACAGCTTAGCCGCAATATTTATTTTTGCGCCTTCCAAATAATGTCCTACGTGTTTACAGTGTCATAACTACGATACTGGCCTCATATTCACGATAAATATGATGCTCAAAATGTCTGAAACAATCGCTGCAAGCAAAACCCTCATTGGGCACTCTCAGAGTAAGACATCAGATACGATTTTTGTCATTAAATCAATGTGCTCAGCCTTACCGAGAAAAATTAGGGGGGGGGGGTCATGGGAAGGAATCATTCATGTTCATTACAGTTCACCTCAGCGTCTGAAAATGCCCAATAAGAGACGCATGTTGCGCTTAGCGGAACGCGAGTTTTCGATGTAATTTTCATTGTGTACATAATGCTGATGCTTACGTCAATCATGCCCATTTTTTATTCTCCCTGAGATAAGAAAACAGGTAAAAGAAGCGGTACCCAGTTGCAGGCAACGAATACCCACTGTAATAGTCTGAAAGAATTGCAGCATTTCACTTGAAAGCACGTAAATACCAGAGGGTTTAGCATTGTAGAATGAAGTCCCATGTGTTTCAATTAGGTGTTGCTCAATTGTCCTCGGAAGCCACACTTTTTAAATTGTGATACTGCAATTCGACCAGCATAATTAGGTAGGTCTGTGCTGAGTATACTTGAAAGTGTTTTTTTTCTCTACTATATTTGTCACATATGTTTTTTGTCACTTCCTCCCTATTCAGGTACGGCAAGAAGCTGTTACTGTCGCTGAGAGGTGGCGGCTTGTACAAGTGTCCCCAAACTCTGTATATGACCTAAGTTTGTAAATTACAACGTATGAAAAGCCGTGCTGAAAATAAACAAGTTTTAGTATATGTACTGCGGTTCTTTTTAATGTGGTAAATTTACTGAATCTTAGCACTGTGCTGGTAGCGTCCTCAATTTTTTTTTGTTCGGGCACTCCCATATGGGTTTCATGTAACCATACTCCCCCAGTCATATATTCGCCAACCCCTTTTTTACACATCTTGCGAATGAATACAACTGAAGAGTTCTTACTAACAGGAGTTCTCATGGCGTTGCATGAAAATTGTAAGTACTTACGAACATTACTTATACTCACCGACGCTGAATTTTTATGCCTTTCAGACCACTACTTGGTGGGCCACATAAAGATGTTTCTCATAGGAGGCATCGACGGCCCAAGCATATCGATGCAGATGCACATGGTGATGTTCGCTGCTCGCCCAAATGATCTCCAGCTGCGAGTGCAGCGGGAAATTGACACCGTTATAGGCCACCGAAGATTGCCTACTTGGGAAGACCGAAAACTCATGCCTTTTACAATGGCATGTGTCTGGGAGCTCGAAAGGTGGAAAAGAACGGAACCGTTTGGTCTACCTAGAGGGTGAGTAGATGCAAACGATCAGCAAGCAATGCGATCTACCTAGCTCTGGTTCAATCATTACTCCTTAATTTGCAAAAGTGGGGATGGGCATCAAATGAGAGGGCTTGTTCAATTTTTTCTCTAGATCTCCTTATCGTCAGTCATCATCATCATCATCACCAGCCTAAGAACGTGCACTGCAGGGACAAAGGCCTCACTCATGTTGGCCAGTCAACTCGGTCCCGTGCTTGCTGCTGCCAATTTATACTCGCAAACTTCTTAATCTTATCTGCCCAGCTAACGTAAGGTCTCCCCCTAGCCTGCTTGCCTTTTCCGGGAATCCAGTTATTTACACTTAATAACCAGCGTATATAATGTCTACGTGCTACATGCCCGACCTATGTCTATTTCCTATTCTTGATTTCAACTTTGATATCCTCAACCCCCGGTCTGTTGCCTAATTCACTCTGCTCTCCTCTTGTCTGTTAAGGTTACACTTACCATTTTTCTTTCCTTTGCCCACTGCATCATCCTCTATTTAAGCTGAACCCTCTTTGTAATTACAGTCTCCAGGTTTCTGCTCCGTAGTTAAGTACCGGCAAGATGCAGCTGTTATGCACCTTCCTCTTTAGGGATAGTGGTGATGATGATGATGATGATGATGATGATTCCAATGCCATGGCTCGTACCCACTCAGCGGAATCGGCCAAGAATCGATGACTAAATTCAAAAAGATTTTTTTATTCGAAACCGCCCACCAGAAAAAAGAAAGAAAAAAGAAAAGACACCCTAGGCAGAATGAAAGGAGTGCAATGTTGTTTGTCACTCGTTCAGATAAGACAATTATACATTATCTTGAATAAGAATCAGCATGATTAAACAATGCTCTTGTGTTCGTTGAATTTTTTTTGCACGAAAAATAATCACGCAAGTAAAAGCCTAATTCTTTTACTTTCATTAGGGTACTTGCAAACTGCATAGAAAATGTGGCATACTTTTCTTCTTCTTCTGGCATGACACACTTGGGACATAAGCTAGTACTGGGTAGTCTGCTGAGGAGAAAAAAGAAAGAGTTGGAAAAAAGGCGGAGATGGATTAATAAACCGCACCAATTCGACACCAATTATTCCTATTTTCCTCCATACAGTATACATTACGGTGGCGCGATTTCGCACACTTAAAATCAGGCAAAAATTATCTGACCCTGCACTGACGGCTTCTCCAGAGTACAAACACTTGTTATTTCCCTGGCGCAGTGAACTGACTAAATCAAGGATGATGGAAGTTGTCATCACGAAATTTTGTTGCCGCGTTACCTCCCTCAATTTTTACTTGCATAGATCAGGCATATTGAATTCCACTATGTACATTTACTGTAATCAAGAGGAAACGATCAGTCATTTTTTATTACATTGTCGCCGTTTCGATTTATTCAGACAAAGCATACTAGCACCACCTCTTCAAAGACTGGGCTTGCAACTATCACAGCCTGATCTTCTTTCATTTGGAGCCTCTACACTGGGTTTCAGCCACAGGGATGTTTTATTCGCCGTTCAAGAATACATCACTGCGACTAAACGATTTTCTTGCTAAATTGCTGTCTCAAAATTTTTCTTATTTTTTTTCTGCAAACTTGATATCGGTATTTCAAATCCAAATTAAGTTACAAAAAAATTGTAGGAATGACACAATGCTGAAAGTTTAGGGCAAATTCACCTTAAAATCGGCCAATCCCCTTCTTTGGGTACGAGCCATTTCTACAGGGAAACAACAACAACAACAACAACAATAAACCGCACTGGGTTTTCGGAACCGCGTTTCAGAGTGCTACATATAATGGTGACCCGGACTACGAACGCGACCTTCCATGGAGCAGCGTGAGCATCTCGACATCCTCAGCCCTGGCACCGCTGCTATCGCATCCGGCCATGTACCCTCTTCGGGTGTTGTTGGAGCTACTACTACCATAACACTACCACAGCTGTGGCTTGCCGATCTCCTCCTTATGGTTAATTCAAGTCGAGAACAAGTTCCGCATTCATCGCATCACGTCAGAAGTTCGCAAGCATGAACTCCTCGTTGAAGCGTTGCCGCGAAAGGCAATGACCGAAATACGCGACATTCTCATGGGCCCGCCTGGTGACACTCCATATACGACAGTCGAAACAGGCTCTTCTTCACCGACTCGTTCCGCATAAGCATCGGCGCATTCAGCAACTTCTGTGCAACGAAGAGCTCGGGGACTGCCGTCCCACAGAGTTTCTACGTCACGTTCAGTACCTGCTTGGAGACCAGCCGGACGGCTCGCAAACATCCATACTACGTGAGCTGTTTCTACAGCGTCTACCACCTACCATGCAAATGGCTCTTGTCCCAGCTCAGGTTAAGCCGCTGTCGGAGCTGGCAGAAATGGCCGACGACATGATGGACGTTGCTTCGGCAGTCATAAACGCTGCCCACAGCTCTCCGATTTCCGAAGCAGATTCCCTTCGAGAAACGGTAAATGATCTCGCAGGTGAAGTCGCCAACTTGCGTCTGCAATCGCTGGGCATTCGCAACCTAAACGACCAGCCTCATCCACATCGACCATCTCTCACATCGGCCGCTCCGCAACGGCCCCTCCACCAGCCCGAGCGCTGCTTTTCACCACAGAACACATGCTATTATCACCGGCGTTTTCGTGCCGCGGCTCGCAGATGTGTGCCACCTTGCTCATGGCACATGGGAAACGCTCCGGCCGATCGTCAATAACAGCGGCGGGCGATCAAGGCCAAGCATCAAGCCACCTCTTCCACATCACCGACAGAACCACAGGTCTGCGCTTGCTGGTGGACACTGGGGCAGAAGTCAGCTTAAATCCAGCGTCCAAAACTGACCGGCGTCTTCGCGAGAAGTCAACTCCTTTACAAGCGATCAATTCTTCGGTCATTGCAACTTACGGACAGAAGTCTCTGACCCTTAATCTCGGTCTTAAGAGGAAACTGCAGTAGTTATTTTGGATAGCAGACGTGCGCTACGCAATCTAAGGCGCCGATTTCTTGACGCATTTTCATCTGCTCGTGAATATGAACCGCTGCCGCCTGGTGGATAGCTATACCGGCTTATCGGTCAATGGTTTTCTGTCCCGCGCTACGGCCCTAATTCTCACTTTCGTGAAACCACCCACGTCACCATATACAGCTCTGCTCAACGAGTTTCCGGAGATTACAACGCAGTCTCCCATGGTTAAGACCCCTTATCACACTGTGACCCACTGCATTGTTACCACAGGCCCACTGGTTCACTGCCGCCCTCGCCAAATTGGCCCTGACAAACTTCGAATTGCTCGTAAAGAGTGTGAGCACATGCTACAGTTGCAAATGATTCGTCCTGTCATCAAGCTCGTGGTCGTCGGCGCTATACATGGTTCCCAAGAAGAAAAATGACTGGCGGCCCTGTGGTGATTATCGGGCTCTCAATGCAGTCACCGTTCCAGATCGATACCCGTTACCCAATATTCAGGACTGTACTGCCTTTTTAACCGGAACAACTGTATACTCGAAAATTGATCTTGTGAAAGCTTATCACCAGATCCCCATTGAGCCTTCTGACATTTCCAAAACTGCAATAAATACCCCATTTGGGCTCTATGAGTATTTACAAATGCCTTTCGGATTGAGAAATGCAGCTCAGACATTTCAGCGTTTTATAGACGAAGTCACAAGAGGTTGCCGTTTTGTTTCGCCTATATCGACGATCTTCTCGTTGCCAGCAAGGACGCTGAAATGCACATGGCACATCTACGTCACCTTTTCACTCGACTGCATGATTACGACCTTGTCATCATTGTAGAAAAGTGTCAGTTTGGAGTCTCGGAGATAGCATTCCTCAGACATCAGTTCACTAAAGATGGCATCACTCCTCTACCTGACAAGGTTCAAGCTATCCTTGAGTCCCGCCTCCCACGTCCATACGCAGCCTACGACGTTTTCTCGAACTCGTCAATTTTTATCGCCGCTTCATTCCTACATGCTCTACACTGCTGCAGCCTCTGGAAGCACTACTCTCGACTTCGCAAGCCGAGTCAGCCGCACTTCCCAGGGACACGGTCGCGGATCAAGCTTTTGCCGCCGTTAAGACCAAGCTCGCCCACGCCACTCTGCTGCACCACCCTTCACCAACTACTCCATCTAGCCTCATGGTGGACGCTTCTTCAGCAGCAGTTAGGGCTGTTCTTCATCAATAGATCAATTGTGCATGGGCTCCAATTTTCTTCATTTCCCCCAAGTTACGCGACACTGAGCGCCGATATAGTACTTTCGGACGGGAGCTTCTCGCGGCTTACCATGCGGTGAAGCAATTCAGGTACTTCCTTGAAGGGCGACAATTTTCCATTCTTACCGACCACAAGCCCACTTTTTTCGGCTTTACGTTCCTTCAGTGCCACGCACACTCCTAGAGAACTTCGACACCTTGCTTTCATTGCCGAATTCACCACAGGCATACGTTATGTAAAAGGCAGCTTTAACAGCGCAGCGGACGCTCTCAGTCGTGTTACCATCAATGCCACCACAGGCGCCACCGACCTTTCATTGTCCTCGCTCGAGGAGGCACAGGTATTAGACGATGAGCTTCCACAACTCCGATCCTATACTTTCTTCCGACTAGAACAAGGAAACTTTCTCGACGACGACTGTTGCGCTCTGGTGCGATGTTTCACACAACTGCACTCGTATCTATGTTCCTTCACAACTTCGTAGGTGCTTTTTTGACACCCTCCACTCTATCTGCCATCCAGGCGTATGAGCTACGCAACATCTGGTCACTGAACGCTATGTCTGGCCGCGCATACGCGATAACATTCGTGACTGGGTTCGCACTTGCAGAGCACGTCAGCGTATCAAGGTGCGACGGCACACGAAGCCTCCATGGGGAAAATTTCCTCTCCTTGATGAACGTTTCGACACCATTCATTTGGACATTGGCGGGCCATTAGCTCCATGTCGGGGAAATACGTAATTGCTTACGTGTATTGACAGGTACACTAGGTGGTCTGAAGCAGCTCCAATGCCTGATATCAAGGCAGAAACAGTTGCTCATACCTTTCTTGCTACCTGGATTAGCCGTTTTGGTGTACCATCAACGGTGACTACTGATCGAGGCAGACAGTTTGAGTCAGCGCTTTTCATCCTCTGTCACAACTCTAATGGGTTGTGCGCGTATTCGCACAACTGCGTATCATCCAGCATCAAATGGCTTAGTGGAGAGACTCCACCGTCATCTAAAAGCAGCACTCGCCTCGCAGCCTCATGCCGAGGATTGGGTATCACACCTCCGCATCGTGCTTTTCGGCCTGCGTTCAACACTTCGGCCAGAACTTGCCTGCTCTGTAGCCGAGATGGTTTATGGCTGCACACTCCGTTTGCCTGGTAACCTTGTCAGCAACGTTACTACGCAGATTGTTTCGGATCTATCTTCTTTCGTTCAGCGTCTGTGGATCTTCATGCAAAACGTGCACCCATCACCAACTTCAGCTCACGCTAAGAACGACGTTTTTCTGCCGGCAAACCTACAGACATCTTCACGCATTTTTGTTCGTGTCGATGCGTCTCGCCGTGCTCCTGAGCCTCGCTATGACGGTTCTTTCCCAGTCATCAAGCGTTCCGAACATCATTTTACAATCCTGCGTAATTGGCATGAACACACAGTCAGCATTGAAAGGTTGGTTGGTTGGTTCCTCAACACCTTGGCGCAGCGCACCTAGGGGGATAGGCCATGAATGGGACGGTGCCTTGCTTTTTAAATTAATTCACTTCTTGAAAGAGAGGGTTGGATTAATTAGGTATTATAGGTAATGATAAAAATGTCCTAAATTTCTTAAAAAACGTTGAAAAGAAAACATATAAACATACAAAAAACCATATATAAAACAACTGAAGGTACTACTTTTAGCATTCCATTCTTTTAGATTCTCCTAAAAAATTTGTAACAGTGGTAAAAACGCTCCTACGGCTGAATCCAAATGCGACTGCGCCAAATGAAAAAATCACCGGCAGTGTCAAGTTTAAGCCTAACTTTCGTAAGGGTTCTTCTATTAAATTTTACCTTTGAGTTTTGAATTTTGGGCACGACAAAAAGAAGTGCTCCAATGATTCCCTCTCATTACAATAAAGGCACAAAGGCGACTGTGTCAGACCCGACCTGTGAAGGTAAATTTCAATGACGGGACTCGACAACGAAGCTTGGTAATCACTATTTTTTCCTTTCTTGATGAACACCACTTGTTCTTCCAAGGGAACTTTAGCTGTGGGGAGTTCGATACAAACAAAGGGGATTTTTCAAAGTTATTGGACGTTGTGCGTTTTTCAAAGAGTGCTGCTGTGATATATTCCGAAGTAGGCAAAATAGGTAAAACAGGACAATCAAGGGAAGATACAGCTAGTGCATCTGCATGCTCATTCGGAGTTAAATCTCAATGGCCTGGTACCCAAACTAGTCGGACGAGTCGCACATGTGTAGGAATGAGCGAGTAGAAAGTTTCTAAGGTACGCGAAAAAGTTGGTGAGCTTAAGGCAGTACAGACCGAGAGACAGTCTGTTAGAACAATCACCGCTAATAGATCTTGCGGCACCTTACGCAATGCAAGGACGATTGCCAGTAGTTCCGCTTGGTATATAGGTGTAAAGTCGGGTAATCGAATTGAGAAAGCCCAGTCTAGAGAGGATGACACATTTCCAACGCCAGCCTTCTCTTCATAAACCGAAGCGTCAGTCGCTATCACAATGGATGTTTCTAGATTGGCCAAATGATTTTCCAAAATGCCATTTATATACTGATATGGTAATTTTTTTTGCATTCTTGGGATATATATCGTCAAATTCTATCCTAATTGCATCTACAGTGTTGAGCACAAGTGTATCCCAAAGGTTAACTCTTAGGGGCTCCATAAGTTTCTGAGTAAATATTACTTGAGGATACCTTAATTTAAGCCATTGGTGGTTGAAGAATGAGGTCCGCTGGTTAATGAACACCTACTGTGCCCTCCTCTGAGGTGATGCATAGATTTTAAGGAACGTACGTACTGTTAGAATATGAAATCTTTTGATAAGAGAAGGCAAGGCGAGATTCTTCGTATAGCATATTTGGCAACACATTTGGGTAGCCCTAGGCATAAGCGTAAAGATTCTCGTTCTAGCAGAATCAGTGGTCGAACTTTGTAGGCCGGAGCGCCAGAAAACAAAACACAGCTGAATTCTAATATCGGTCGAATGTAAATGCAATGTATCATAACGAGCACGTCTCTACGCAAACCTGCACGGTAAATACTGAGCCTGCATAGCATCCCTACGACACGTGCTCCTTTAGCAGCCATGTTTTCTATGTGGGGACTCCAGTTAAGTGTTTCGGTGTAGGTTACCCCCAAGTACCTAACTGACTCAACTTGAGGTGTGGCGTCCTGTCGGTACATTAGTGAAATTCGCACTGGGGCATTTTGTGCAAAAACTATGATTGTACTTTTGTTTGTATTGAGGCATAGGCTGATATCCTGCAGCCACGTTTTCAGACTATTCGTGTATGTCTGCAGAATCAGGTACAGTGTGTGAATGTTCGCCGACGCAGCCAAAAATTCAATATCATCGGCATACACATAGAACTGTACATCTTGCTGTATGGGAATGGTACACAGTAGTGCTATAAATAATAAGGGCGATAGTACTGTCCCTTGCGGTATACCTCTCGTTTACCTGTCTATTGAAGAGTTGACACCAGATTGCGAGCAGTAAAATTCTCTATCACCTAAGAAAGCATGGATCCAGGCCACAAAGTACTGAGGCAGTCCTAACTTCTGAAGTGAATCTAGCAGTTTAACATGCTCCACGCTATCATAGGTATTTGTAATATCTAAGGTTACCAAAGCGGAGTATTGTTTCTGATATCGAGCAAATTGAATTCTGCTTTCGAGATCCACGTGCGCACGCCAAATGGAGCAATCCGATATGGGCTCAGTGTCAGTTTTTCTGACATCCATCGATCTATACGTCTATATCAAATTATTTGAACAAGTTTTACTAGGTTCGATGTAAGTGAAATGGGCCTGATATTACCTAAGGTAAACCCAGCGCCTTGCTTTTTTAATAATGGAATCACTTTTGTCATTCTCCAATCAGGTGGCATTCAAGAGCTTCTAAGGGAGTGATTAATACTTTCAAATAGGCCAAGTGGGTATATTTTATGTAGTCATTTTATCACTGATGTCGTCATGCCATCAGGACCAGAAGCCGAATGGGGTACTGTTCTGACTACGTTTGCTAATTCTGCAGGCGTAACCTCTTCAAAATCATCAGCCCTTTGGGGGGACTGGGCTTGGTATGAGAGAAGCGTCGTAAAGTGACTTTCTAGGCCCTGAGCTATATCTTCTAGAAGGGCCTTCAGTTCAACTAGTGATGATACTACAGATTCTATATTTCTTTGTACTGGAAGATCTTTCTTAGTTCTCAGAAAGCGAAAAAGTGCTTTTTTATTGACCGGCTTTGACAGGAACTCACATCGGTCGTTGTTAAATTTGTCCTTCGCATTAGCGATGGTTCTCTTAAAAATAGCGGCCGCATACTTATAATCTCCCCAGTTCCTGGGACATGAGTTGAAGATTAATTTTTTCCTTGCAGCCTTTCTTAGTCTATAAGCCCGCGAACAGTCCGCATTCCACCAAGGGTTTCGTAGTCGGTTTAGAGCTTTCAGTGGTGAATGTTGATTTATTTAGCGACTGTTTTAAAATGTCGCTAATTCTGATGGCGTCTAGTTCTGCATCATTCGTTTGGTTAGATAAAGCCCCTCGTAAGGATTTCTCGAAAGTATTAAAGTTTACATGTGTTACGGAAGATCTATTCTTGGAGGTTGTTGAACATACCACCTCGAACAATATTGGCATATGGTCACTACTTGTTCCCGAGTTAATCGCAGACCATGATAAGTCGGAGAGGTTAGCGTTAGAAGTTATATCGAGTACAAGGAGGACTGATTACTCATAAAAATAGGAGTTTTTGTGTTTATGCATATAAAGTTATTATTGTTCACCCAATCCCATAAACGTTTGCCATTCAGATCAGTTTTAAAACCACAAGAAATATGATGAGAATTGAAGTCACCTACTAATACAATATCTTTTTGGCAAGTAGTGAACTGCAGGTATCTAGGACGGAAGAATTTAGAACACCCGCAGGAAAATAAGCATTAATAAATGAGAATGGGAGGGACCCAGGAATAGTAATGCTTATTGCTGAAATCTCGCTTTCTGAAGCCATTGACTGATAAATAATTTTAGCTCTATGGGCGATTTTAGATGAGATAAACATTGCCAAACCTCCACCCCGAGTTGGGCGGTCTAGACGAAATGTGTGGTACTTTTTAATCCTAAAATACTTATTTTCTGCAAGCCGAGTTTCTTGTAAAGCAAGAATATCAGGGGAATAATTATCGCAAAGTTGAAGTAAGTCTGTAGCTGCTGAAAAAATGGAACGGCAATTCCCCTGTAGTATTTTTAAATTCCCTATTTTGAAGAGATACCAGCAGCACTCACTGCTTTCTCTAAGATGCTATCCTTTAAAAATGCTTTTTTGATGGGTTTTCCTTTTGATATCTCTTATTTCTTGATTTAGGAATAATTGAGGACCGTTGTGTCTCAGGAGAAGCACGTCGTTTCATATTTCTTGAGTCAGAGTCCATTTGTGCTGGTTGTGAGACATGAGAATCGGAGTCCGAGCTTCAATCTAGGTCTTGTACAAGAGGCATAATTATTCTATGGCCAGTGTTCGGCGTGTCTGGCTTTGACTTCGAAGGGCCTGGTTTCAATGGAATATCAGTAACCTTAACTGGTGAAGGTGGAGAAGGGGGCACGGTAGGTTGGTTACCTCCCTGCAATATTTGATTCAACTGATTGCTCACTATTTGTGCCAATGACTCCGTTAGGCTCACGAAAAGAGATTTGATAAGTTTCGTCACGGCCTTTTCCACCGTTGATGTTATTAAATCAGGCAACGACGACTCAAGCATCTGGTTTGCCCGGTTGGACAACTGGAGGCATAGCCACGTGAGCGCTCAGAAAGAATAGATCGGGCCTCACGCCGGGAGCATCGTTGTTGTTCAACGATTTCTAGAAGTTGCAACTCGCATGTCCTCATGGGGCAACTTTCATCATCAGCTATTACCAGTTATTACATGCCCTAAGTAGACATAGTCTTTTACAGCTTCAAGTGCACTAGTACATATCCGAAAGCACTGCTCTCTTCCGAGGTTGTTGTGCAATACTTTTGTTTTCTGCAGAATCATTTAAAGACCTACTTTTCAGCTCTCCTTGTGTAACTCCGTAATCGTGAGTTGCAATTCGTGCCCTTGAGTTACTCAGCAATGGAATGTCATCGGTGAAGCGCAGGTTACTGAGGTACTCTCCATTAACTCTTATCTCTCACTGTTCGCATTCTAGGCCTCTAAAAACCTCCTGTAAGCACGCGGTAAGTTCCATTGGGCATATTGTATCCCCCTGCCTTACACTCTTCTTGATTGGTATTCTGTTGTTTTCTTTATGAAGCACAATGGAAGCTGATTCCCTGTGGATTTTTCCCAGTATGTTTATATATGCTTCGTCGATGCCCCGATTCTGCAGTGTCTGCATGACTACTGATATTCAAAGACGATGGTCTTTCTTCGGTACCTTCTACGCAAACTTTTTGTCTATCTGTCTGCCTGCCTGTCTGCCTGTCTGTCTGTCTGTCTATCCGTCTGTCTGTCTGTACATTTGTTCGTTTGTCCACCCTTAACAATACTGGGTACGTTAAACGGCACCAAACGATACTCTAAACAGCCCACCCCATCCGCAGCGCCCACCAATATTGTTCAAGATTCAGCGTTCATACTTGTGCAATTGTCAATTAAAAAGCAATTATTGCGCATATCTGAGGCACCAAAACAACACGTATATACTTTGCATGTGCGCCTTTTAGTAGAAAAGGCACACATAAGTAATTCTAAAGACCGTAGAATTTATCACGCTGCGCTGACCATGCAGCGTTTCTAAAAAAAAGCGCGTTTTTCCAACGCTTATTTGCTAAGACAACATGGTGGTGGAACCTACACTTTCCATTGCGTTCTACTCCTTAGCACCTCTGAAACGGGTGCGCATCTCAACTTGCGACACGCACCACTGTAGTTGTCCGCCACCGCCGCCTCTACCACCGCCGCCGCCGGTGTATGTAACCATATCACACGAAATTGAAAACAGAAAAAAACTAGCGTTTAATGACACAGAGGATCTCGAACCTAGGTCCACAGGGTGCAAGCTCAGTGTTCTACCACTGAGCCACGCCGGTGCTTTTTTTTTCTTTAATGAATGACATTATCACCAGTAAAGTACACAGAACATACTTCATCAGAAGTCAGGCAAACACACACAAGCGTAAAGAACGGGAAGCCACTCTGGAACGGGGTCAAAAGTCTCGACAACACTGCGCGCTTGAGCAGCTGCTTCTCGGAAGACAGATCTCGTCGACCGTGGTGGCTCGGCGTGTCTATCGATCATGCGACTTTTCTATAGGACTGGGTGGCAAACTAGACTTAGGCACGCTTGACGTAGGGAAAGCAATAGCGTTAATGCGACATGTAAAACGTTTTAAAGCAGCACAATAACAACCAATCATCACACAATGCGAATAGCGTAACGAGTGGGTTGTCCAATGCTCCAAACCTTTACAAAAGCTTATTCTTCTTTG
The DNA here is from genome assembly GCF_013339725.1 of Rhipicephalus microplus. Lineage (NCBI taxonomy): Eukaryota > Metazoa > Arthropoda > Arachnida > Ixodida > Ixodidae > Rhipicephalus > Rhipicephalus microplus. Next base: position 175,851,153 of record NC_051168.1, read on the forward strand.
CCCAATAAATGCTGTGCATACCCATTTCAGGCATCATTCCTCATCGTCGTCAGCCACCGCATGATTGTCACGAAATTCCTCGGAAGTATTTAGAGGATACCAGGCATCTCAGAAGAATGATGAAAAATAGCATAGCAAATACCAGCCTATTACCCAAAAATGTTTTTGAAAATAACGCCGTAATGGGTATCAAGCAAGTGTGCTTGCTGTAGTTACCCAATGAGTGTTTGGAAAAAGTTCTGAAAGGCCGCTCTTCTAGCTTTAGCTGCGACTGTGCTGCGCCTTACGCGCAGGCCTGGCGTTTTAAGAAATCGTAGATGGGTAGCGGTAACCTTAGTCCTGTGATTTCAATTGTTCGCGTTTAAACTCATGGTGATTGAGTCATTAAAAAAAGAAGAATGAAACTAATATTATGCATACTCTTCTCACAATAGGGCAATGTAATATCAGCTACGTCACCAAGGGCCAACTGACACGAATCGAGTTCTACGATAAACGGATGGCAACAACTAACGGTGTTCTCAAACTCACAAGTACCAGAAAGAGTGCTCGAATTTAAATCACAGCCAGGGCTTTTAGGCTGGCCGGGGCCTGTGCAGTGCTCTTCATTGAATAAGCTTATGCTACTTAAGACTTCAAGAAAACTATGAGCTCATAGAACGCAAGAAAACCATGAGCTCATAGAACGCAATTTGTTTAAGCTGACTGTTGGCGACATAGCCGGCATCACTCTGCCGGCCGAACCCAACCTGGTCGGGCCGGGCTGGTATAAGTAAAGCGTTGTTGGATCATTCCTGAGCCAGGATCGAGCCCGAGATTAGCCAGGCGCGTATTACTCCCGGGTCTCGTGTAAATGGCGTTGCAAGAACTCTGTTCATTATTATTTAACCCCCCAACTTTTACTGTTTGAGGTAATAACAGATCAGTAACACACATAAAAACGGCAAACATGAGCCCCTCCTCTTGTAAAAAAAAATGCCACTCCTGTGCGGTAGGCGTTCCACTGTCACAACGTAAGCTAGAAGAGCGGCCTTTCAGAGCATCTTTAAAACACTTATTGGGTAACTACTGCAAGCATGTGCACTTTCTTGGCATCCACTAGGGCATGAATAATAGACTTTTGGGTAGTAGGCCGGTATTTGCTATGCAATTTTTCTTCATTCTTCTGAGAAGCGCGGTATCCGCTAAACTTTTGCAAGAAATTTCGCGCCAATAGTCCATGCAGAGGCTGACGACGATGAGGTAATATGGCTGAAGTGGGTATGGGCCACAGTTATTAGGGGCACAAGCTTATGTGAGGGTTTGAAGCATCGGACGGACGCTATTGACATTGTGCACCGACAGGTTGTTCTTTCGCTGCTTTAAAACGCTTTATAAGTGGTTATTACCGCGATTGCTTTCCCTGCATCCAGCCTGCCTAAAGCGAAGAACGGCTTTTGGGGTAGTTGGTTAGAATCCATGGTGATAAGAATATGTCACGTTGCTCACGTTTGCTGTTAAAAGATTGTCTGTTGTATGTATTATCATGTGTGCTGCGAAAACAAAAGTTCAGTTGGAAGTCAGTGCTCGTGTTGTCCTCTTTGCTTTTCTTGCCTCGCCTTTCGTTTCACGTTTCTTCTAGCACTTTCCTGCTCGCACTGCAGCCCTTATCACCATGCCTAAGGCGAGTTTGACAACAATTGATAAGCACTGGCGTAACTCAGTGGTAGGATATTGGCCTGACACGCAGCACACCCGGGTTCAAGCCCCACTGTGTCATTGGTGCAAGAGTTTTTTTCTAATTTCGCGCTATGTGGTTAGGGACACTGGTGGTAGCGGCAGCGGCAGCAGCAGTGGCGGTGTCGGTGGCACAGAACAACTGCGCGTGGCCCAAAAAGGGATCTCATAACAGCTTTCGCTGTAAACAGTCAACCTCTGCAGGTTGCCCGCGCTTCAAAGTGATTTCATAACAGCTTTCGCTGTAAAAAGTCAATGTCTGCAGGTTGCCCGCGCTTCAGAGTGATCTCATAACAGTTTTCGCTGTAAATAGTCAACGTCTGCAGGTGGCCCGCGCTTTGCTTTTCCTTTATTGGTGTCTGCAGAGGACAAACCTGGTTGCGTCGCATAGTTGCACAAGCTACATAGTCTTCATTAAGAACATGAGGGACCACATGCACTACGCATCGCATGCGGGTTACATACTACAAGAATGCCCGTCACTAGGCTCGTCGAAGCATCCCTGGGGGACATGCGTCTTCTTTATTACCAGTCACGTGACTCTTCTCGCATACATCTCGTTTTCCTGCATTGTTGCTGCCGCGAGCCTCCATTCACAGCCAAACTACGCTCCCCTGTTCTCACCGAGGCTTTCCACTTTAGGTGACTAGGTGACCCACCTGGTTCCGCTCACTGTGATGAACCACGCTTCCTACTCCCAATACGCCACGTTTGACGAAGAGCGCTAAAGAAGCCGTCAGCACATATCTTTCAAGGTTCACTTCGGCGCTTTATTTGACATTATTTTGGAGACAGTGAGGCAGATCGTGCTTTAGGACTACAAAAAACTGCACGCGACGAGGGCCCCAAGAAAGGGAGAAGGGTACAATATTAGTCAAGTACCTCTTACATGCTGGCTTAATGAACAAAACTAGACGAATAATAAACTGTTTTTTGAATATATGCAGCACTTCAAGCAGGACGTTATTAAGTGTGCAGTAGAGCAGAGGCTGTTTGTTCTTGAACTCTTTGAATGTACGCCGTGTTGTGGACAGCATTTCGCTGAGGGTCAATAAAGCCTTCAGGGAGGTTTTCCCAGATCGTTTTTGTTAGTCTTACAACGTGGCAGTTTAAAATAATGACGTAGTAGCCTTACGTAAGTTAAGTGACGAGGCTCAAGTCAATCGGAGGGGACTAGCGAGCCTTACAGTGAGCGCTAGGTCATACGCTGCCGTGCTAAACGAGGTACTGCTGAACGTCATCCCCGCAGAGGCCGTAGTTTACTACTACAAACGCGAAAGCCTGCGGTAAGGTTCAGTTTCGATGGACGCCAGCTGTACCCAACCTTCGCAAGAGGAGATGAGTCATCTGCTTCAATTTCTTCTAATTAAATCAGAGTGTCATGATACATGCGCAAAGATATAGACTCCAGTTCTGATTAACAGTTGCAATGCCACTCAACTTCCGCAACCTTCCATCATCTCCAGCTGCCAAGGTTCTTCACAATAGGACAAAGACTTCTTTCATGCCCTACGTTTTCTGTGCAGCGAGAGGGCATACTGCTGAAGAATGCACTGCACATCTCAGTGTAGCAGAGAAGCAGAATTTGCTCCCAGTGGATGGTCATCGCTACGAGGGAACCACCAAAGCACACCTCGCATGGGGCTGCAGCCGCCGAGTCAAATGCAAAGATGCGAACGTCGTCATGTATCTAAAATGTGTATTGCTGGGACAACTTAAAGTGCGCGTGCCGAAATCAAAAGTGCTTGTGACGTTACGAACGGCATGACTCCAGCACTCTCCTCTGACGTTCTTCTTTTTTTCGTACTTAGCTGATGACACCGACGCATTTCTGTTACGTACATAGTGTTTTGGGCAGCGGCAGTGAAAGAACATTCTTACGAGGAAGCGCTAACAGGAAGCTCAAGCTCATTTCCATTCGGGAGATGGATTAGGTAACAAACGTGTTTCGACATCAGTGGCCTCAACTTACTCAACGCGCGAAGTTTGCCAGTGTTACGCTTCAGTATAAACACCGCAACACTATAGTGAAAGTAGAAGCTGTCACCGTTCCTTTCATCTGCGGTAACATCATTGAATTGTCAACGCTTAATAAGCTTCACGCAGTAGTCATTTCAAAAGGTACACCATTGACAAATGCATTTGTTCTCCCAAGCGTCAACTGCGAACCCAGAGTGATGGTGTTATCCATTGGCACATATGAAGCACTTCCGGTAATACTTTCTTCTGCTCCATGTAGAGCAAGTCTATTTCATTGGCGCATTGAAAGTGCTCATTGCATGTTCGGTTGGCAGATCTGGAGCAGCTCTGTTGCGAGATGCACTCCACGCAGCAACTTTTCCTGCTCCGCGAAAATCGGTGGATTTGACCGGAAGTCGAAAGAGCCCCTGCCTTGAAACCGTGCCAACTTTGGGTGCGCCAACGGTTGCCGGTCATTTTAGCTGCGCCTCGCGCTGGATCTTCCGTTTTTTTACAGTAGCATCGCTGTGCTCAGCCTGCCCACTCAAGCAAAAAGAGAGAGGCGCGCATCGAGTTACATTCTGACCGTGCCATTTGCTCCTGAGGAAGCGCGTGTGTTCCGTTGGTAGATTCCTTTCTGTTACCTTCAGCCAAAGCGAAGTGCTCCGGCGCAAAGTTCGTGGGTCACTCCTGATCCACCTTTGGATGGCGCCATAAGACTACCTATTAGATCGGATAAATCGTTGTAAGTACTTTGAAATACCAGCGAAGTCTGTTGGTGTCGGGTAACCGAGTGTTAGTCGAGATTAACAAGAAAATGGGTGGACTCTCCCACAGAATTGGTGGTCCATCAACTGTCAAGGAGCAAGGTGGAAGGTGTGATGGGGATAGTGGTCAAAAGAGGAGAAAGGCACATGAATTCTGCAGCCCGCTCGGGAGCACGGCCCAGTGCGTGTTGAAGGTGTGCGAGCAGTCATACCGGCGTTCTTCGAACAGATGCCTGTGAGGCGGAGGATTTATCTTGCTCGTCACGGCGGGTTTCGGAGCTCGATTCCAGTGGTATTGTAGCAAAGCCGTTCCCGAAGCAAGATATAGAAATAAGAGGGTCAAAAAGCCATCGATTTCTGAAATGGCCAGGATGAAGTTTCACTACCGAGGACATCAGCGAAGGATCCAGTTAGTGTTGCAATTTCCTTGAAGAAAGAAACAGTTCAATCTTCTGTAAAAATTATAAGGCCCCTTACGAGATCGGAACATGTAGAGAAGATCGCCAATCCAAAAATGTCGAAAGTATTGCGCGAAACAGGTACGAGAAGAACCTCAGTTGTGTTTGACGCCTCTTCAAACGGAGCATAAGGGAACCTTCTATCTCCTACTTGAAGAGGGACCTGAAGGTAAAGAGACTCTTGATGTCGGCTCTCCCTTCGACAACGCCACAACATAAGACGGCCACTGGCCTGAGTGGCTGCTGCAGTATCAGCATTAGGCAGAGCTCAGTTCGAGTGACATGCATCGACACCGTCGTCTTGGTGGCATTAATGACCCTCTCGCTGATGTCTCTGAAGTGTTCTGGTAACTAAGAAGGCACTCACGTGTTAAAAAAGTGCGCAGTATAATGATGTGATTTTGACTGAATGCTGTTTCAAGAGTTACAACATATTTCTAACGGATAGTGTGTCCTTATCGAAGCTGCTTCAAGTCACAGAATCCACAGTGTTGTACCTGTAGCTGCAGTGTGATACTACCGTGAAAGCATATATTGTCATCGCTAAGCGTGTGTCAGTTAGTGAAGTGCACATATGTTAAGTTAAATTGAGGTTAACACATCTACGAATGTTTCCTGTCTTTTTATTGTGGAGTTTCATATTCTGATAAGGAGGAAGTGATGTTCTAGACAGATAGTCGTGAACTGAAGTTGAAGATTCTGAGACGCATTATTTTAGGAGTTCTCTACACTCGCGCACATAACGACTAAATTGTAGCGATATTTCTTGAGGGCAGAATGTGTGAAACGATGGATTCTCAAAAACGATGTCCGCATAATGACGTAGTGATGGACTGGTCTTTCTTACTTGAATACGCCAGTCGCTGCTAATGGGCAACGAGAGACAACGGACTTCGATTGCACACAGAGACGCACAGTCAGCTTTTCGAAAACGCACACGCTGATATCTTGTCGTTCAAAAACGCACAGGAGAATTCTCCCACTGGCACTACCTTGGAGGTAAAGGTCCACTGCCTATATATACGGCGTGCCCAGTTAACGCCTGTGCAGCGCGAGCAGTCAGTTAAGAAACTCGCTAGCAGACGCTGCCTACGCCGGTTAGGGAAGGTGATAGAGGGCGAGGATAGCGCAGGAGAGGAGAGGGGGACGTCAATGCGCAATGGCGGTGTAAACGCCACCAGGAAGGATGCCTGGAAAGAGAGAGAGAGAGAGGAGTGTTGGCAGGCTTGCAGGCGCTGCCTGCATCAGTGTTGCGAGGTGAGAGATGAGGCCATAGGAGCGGAGAGAAGCTGAGTCGGACGCACGTGAAGTGAGTGTGGCCATGCCGCAGAACAAAATGAGCTAAACTGCAAAACGCTACAGATCTAAAAATCTAGGATTGAATGGGACTTGAACTCGCATCGTAGAAGAATAAAGTAACAACCAGGCATGAAATAATGCAAATTGCACACCTAACGAATAACTCTGTGATTTCATCCTTATATAAACTACTTAGCCGAATTTATTCGCCGTCATGAGGTGCACTACAAAGTGCGCATAATGACTTAGGTGTATGTGGGGCTTTTCTTATTTATTTATTTATTTATTTATTTATTTATTCACAATACCTTACAGGCTCCTAATTGGAGCATTGTGTAAGGGGGGCGATACATGGTAAAACATGACTTGAGACAAATATAAAAAAATGAAATCAAGATGGTACATTATGGAAAGTGCACTGTGATCTAAACGACTGCCAGAAAAGCAATAGTAACACCCCAGTAGAAAAACTAAAGGATATCCTAAAGGTTATCCTAAAGGATCTTCAGGATAACAATCATTGGCACATTAAGTGCTTGCCTACTTCCTTAAGGTTACTGCGGTTTATGGAGTAATAAGTACCTTTTCTATGCGTTTGTACGAGTTGCCGCAAGGTAGTCTACAACGGGTTCAGGAAAGGACGCTATTTCACCTTCTGCTGGGAATTGGTTGTGTGTTCTGCGCAGGCCTGCTCTTTTTTAACCCGACAGTGTTTTATGCCGGGGTCCACATAGTCTCCATTGGCGTAGTTGCGTAATGGATGTTACGTTGTAGAATATGCACTAAGGTATAGAGAAAAAAAACTTGAAAAAGTTCAGCTGCCGGTAGTCGAACCTACACTGCGCACTGCTCGAAATACCTTGGCCACAGACCATACATTCTCCAGCATGCTGAGCTATTATATACACCAATTGACGTTCGGGGTACTCGGAGATTCGCGACAATTCGTATTCTTGTAATTACTAGCGAAAAGCCGTGAACGGCTTGGAGGGACTATTTTAAAGGTCGTCTAGCACACGCGTTGCGTTGCGCACATAATCCTATGGGCGTCATTTCTAAAGGCTGCTTCTACAGGGATAACCTCTTGATGGCGGCTGTTTATACTTGTTATGCTTTTTACGCAACCTTGAGGAGTTAGAGCACGAAGGTGCCTTCGTTTTGCTGCGGCGGCCACATCAGTGAAAGAGGTGCGCTGGTCACATTAAAGAAGGAACCATTGTGGCGGTTCTTAGTTCGCACTCATATTGTGTGATATTCTGGGTTCGCTTCATGCGTAATTCTTTGTGTTTTAGCAGCGCCCTTCAAGTGTAGAGCTGTGACAGTTCTTACTCTGCGCTTGTCCTTGTGCGTCTCGTCTGATTCTGGAGCACGCTTCAAGTTTCGAGTGGCTTCTTGTACTTGAAGTGACATTCCATTATGTTGCTTTAACACTATTGCTTGTCTCTTGCGGTAAAACAGTGCTCAATAAATGCTCCACTACCTCTGCGTAGACGCATTCCATCATCGGTGCTTTGCAGTTTTCCATAACAGAAAGATGAGCAAGTTTTTTTTAAAAAACCACCACTGGCTGGTTTAGTCGCTATGTTTTTTTCTTACTCCTTTGTTCACGTTTACACACTACTTTATTTCAAACAAACTGCGACAGTGGCATATCCGAGTATTTGTTCAAGCAATGTGTACCTAAACTCGAGTCATCATTGTTATAGACGAGTTGCCACCTGAAACGCCAGAAAAAATGTACTTCACTGTGACTTTAGCTCCTACCATGAACCAAGATGTTCACAGACAGACAGACAGACAGACAGACAGACAGACAGACAGACAGACAGACAGACAGACAGACAGACAGACAGACAGACAGACAGACAGACAGACAGACAGACAGACAGACAGACAGACAGACAGACAGATAGATAGATAGATAGATAGATAGATAGATAGATAGATAGATACGCATGAAGAATTAGAATTACTGTTGCCTATTATGGTTTGTTGGTATACTTTTTTTTCGATTTAAGTTGCCACTTTGCTAGGTATTCTTCGCATCATTTGCAGCCTTCCATTTTTACACTTACTTTGCAGTACTGAAAAAGATATTATCGTGGATAACATTATGATTCCTGGAGGCTCGGTTGTATTATTTAACCTATGGGCTGTCAATCGAGACCCTTCGCTTTGGAGAAACCCACATCACTACGACCCCACTCGCTTCCTTTGTGAGGATGGCTCCTTGATGAGAGAAAAGCCTGCTTATCACGTCGGCTTCTCCTTTGGTGAGTATAGAATCCCTTGAGGTAATCCTGAGTGTGGGCCCAGTTTGTAGCCGTAGTTCTTTTACTATGTGCGTAACATCAGGCCGATGTTCTTTTTTATCTCTTAAAGAAGTTTCGTTTAAGAAGCCTGCCTTGTAATATTATGAGGCTGGTGTGTCATAAGCCATAAAAATGAAATTGTTTTTGACACCTTCGTACGGTAAAGCGCTTTTGAACACTGATGTCTTTCCTACATGTGTGAGTTTTACGTGAACGCGGAATAATTTGTTCACCCTTTGGGCAGTGCGAAGTCAGCTGAGGAGAGCTGACGCTGATGCCAGCAGCCTGATTTTTACTGGAAAGAATTTGCAGTGTTTATTGCTTGAAATAAATGAAACTCAAAGACATACAAAAGTGAGGCAAAGAAAACTCCTGGTTGATTAATACGACAAAACAAAGGCGGTTCTTTTTCATCCGTGTCAACTATCTGTCACCTTTGGTAGTCCCGTGCTTCTAAGTTGGGGGCCTATCGAAATTGTAAACTATATCAAATTTTAGGTGTACTGTTTCAAAAGAATTTGTCCTGCGACGGTCATTTTGACTTCGTTTTATGTCGCATGGCTAAATGTGTGGGTGTTATTGCAAAACTTTGACACAACCTGCCTGTAATATTAAAGCTAATGCTTTAAAAAACGCCTATTTTGTCTGATATTATTTACTGTTTTTGGAGTGGGAAAATTCCTCACTGCGAAGAAACCTTAAAATACTTTTGTTACAAAAAGGGCTCTTCGTTCCATAGCAAACGTTGAATATCATGCGCACACAAAGGATTTCTATCTTCGTTTCAATGTGTTACCTGCACATAATTTGACTTCAAATTACCCATAAAATATGAGAAATCGGTTGTTACATATTAACATGATCTCATCGATATCGCGAATCTAAGCGGAAAGGGCCCTTTCAATTATTTGCCAAAACAAAACTTCCGTACCGTTTCTTTTTGCCAAACTGTATATGGGAAACAGATGTTAGGTTATTATTTGCCTCACTTGCTCATCAATCTGCTGAATAACTGTATATGGAAAACAGACGTTAGGTTATTGTTTGCCTCACTTGCTCATCAATCTGCTGAGTAACGAAATGGAAATAGAAAAATGCACTATAAAAGATGTAAAGAAACGCTTTTGTAAGTAATTTCATGCAAGAATAAATACTGTACTGAAGAACGGTACACTTGCATTATTTATTAGTAAAAGATTTTGCTTTACGATCGCCTCGTGATAGTTATTTATACATATTTTGTACAGTTTGATTGTGCATAGTATAGAAACATTGGTGTCAATTGTCCAATTACTTTATTTTCTCTTGTTCTTTCTTCATGTATTTAACGTGATCGTTCTGACTTTTCGCGACAGTACCCAAATTTGTTGCATGACGACATTTGGGATATTTTTACTTTCATGTGTGTTAAGCGTGAATAATTGGTTTTGTGCTAGTATTTGCACATACTTGTGTTCTGGACTGTATAACTTGTATATGGGAGTTTTGGCTTTCTTCAAGCGAATCGTTTCGCTTTTCGCCCAAGCTCACCCACATGTTTTAAGATGTAAATAAACTGTGATTTTATTTTATTTGAATAGTCGAGCAAGCACTAACCAGTATGCAGGAATGATTGTCGTCTACCAGCTACATTCAAAGTTTTCAAGCTGTTAAGACGTGGTACTAAAAAAATACAAACTAGCCAATAGAGCTGTAAAAAGTGGAGTTGTATGCAAGAAGCTTGAAACCTACAATTTCTTTCACGCAGGAAAACGATCATGTCCGGGAGAGCCGTTCGCTTTGATGCAAATATTTTTGATGGTAGCCAACATGCTTCAGAGGTATAAGGTCGAGCTTGGTGAACCACTCGCCTGCGATCTCGATGACCCCGCAATCGACCTTGGCGTGCTGAAAAGGACAAGGCTGCGCTTCGAGCGTCGCTTCAAGAATACGATCACATGAATTGGAGTACACCAATAAAACATCATTTCTCATTCGCACCATTATCTTTGTATCGGATAATGGCCCTGAGGTTGACAGCTTGCATTACGTATATCGTGGTATAATGTGCACGAGAGCGTCAAGGTGCATTCAGTTCACACGCTTTTTACTCGAGTAAGAAGCAACATAAAGAGCGAAAAAAAAGCAAGGAGCAGGGCATTTGTGTTCGCGTTATTCTGCATTATTGCAGGCTTTTGTTTTACATTCACTTGAATTCCAATCCGGTGATACGAACCAGCCCTTTGATGTCATACTGGGTATAGTGAATTGGTTACAACTTTGAAAGTCTGGCATTTTCCTCGCAAAGGTTTATGCATACAAGCATGTACCAATGACCGCTCTTCAGAATGACGTCATCACCAAGATGACTGGTGACGCTATATCTTCGGAAAACATGGGCGATAGTATATGCGAGGGATTATTACTTCATTCGCGGAGGTGGCCGGCTGCCACGCTTAAATTGTTTGGAAAGGGGCGGGAGGGAGTGGGCGCCCTCCAAGCTTTTTCAGTTGTATCCGAATCTAGTCCGTAGCATCAATGCTAACGCTTTTTGATCAATCACGTGAGTTCCGGAAGCTGTGGCGCTGAGCTGGCACGTATACGAGGCACTTTACTGTACCTTCGCTACAGTACTACTGTTCTCTCCCGTGCTTGAACATCGGCTATACGTATACACTCTAGAGCTAAACTCAGACGTGCGCCCTAAGCATTCGCCTAGGGGTACCTCCATGCACTTCTACATGGGGCCCTATTGCAGAAGCACGTGCTTGCCCAGCTCGTGTTCATCTTCACAAACCGCTGCGAGTACATCTGGGGATTCTGACAAGGCATCAAGGCCATCCACCGGCAGACACTTTTAGCACACGACTCGATGCAGAAGCAATAGCTTCTGCATCGGGTCCACATGTGATCACCGACAAACCGCGCTGGACGATGCCTAAGCCGATCGTGCGACTTTTGATCCCAGGAATGACAAAGAAGTCAAAAATATCAACTGAAAGTTGAAAGTTGAAAGTTTTTGAAAGTTGAAAGTTGAAATTTTATTTCACCACAATGATACACCGTGATTTACACAAACAAGAAACAATTGTGGTATGGAAAGTAGGAAAAAAGCTGCGCTATAGCAGCTTGACAAGCCCCACCTCCTGCTGTTTTTTATGCATTTCGCTTTGTCGTAAATTGCCTATATGAACGGGTATATAGTGAACATTTTTGAAGATGGCCCTGTCACGCAGGCCTGCTCAGCAGCATCTTTGACTCTGCCTCAAACGGAAATTACTCAACGCTTCAAAATAGCACACCGGACATCATCTACTGCCGCTGAGCTGACCGGCGTCCGACAAGCTGTGCGCTACATTTTACAGCAGTGTCCAGCGAAATGGAAATTATTTTAATACTCCAAGCCGACCCTTCAGCTAATCATAAACTATTTGAAGGAAGACACTGCATACGGTCTTCTGGTGTGTCACATAATGAATAGGTTTAATGAGGCATTTCAATCCAGACATACCGTTGCGTTGCAATAGATTCCCAGCCATTGTTGCTTACCTGTGAGTGAACAAGCTGACACAGAAGCAAAAATGCATCCTATAGCAGCGAAGTGATACCACTTCATTTTTTCCGATATGACATCAACGCTTGCTCTCTAAAGGTATGAAGACACCTACGCAACGGCTGTGGAATAATCTGGATTATCGCCACGAGCGCATTGATGAACTTGACTCTTGTCTTGATTTTCGCCTTCGTTTCTGACTTAGGAGAGACCAGGAAACGCTACTACATATACTGTTGCTTAGTGTTGCATGCACGCTACGATACCTATGCAAGATTGGACAAGAGCGAAATCCTAACTGCATTTTGTGTAAGGCGCCAGAGACTACTAATCTCATCACGTGTGTGTGTGTTTTATACGTAGTCGAAAGACAATCTCTTAATAGTCTCATAAATATCCTTGACTGCCGATCCTTTTAAGAGGAGAAACTTTTGGGTGCTTGGGAACGTGTGGCTCACGCCCGATGCAGCTTAAAGTGCTTGCTCACATGTCTAAGCAAGACAGGTTTACATTTTCGTCTTTAGTTCATCTGCTAACGCAGAGACTTTTGTGCGTGTCCTACAAAAAAGAAGAGATTGTGTGCAGTGATTACTGGCCGTCGCACAAGCTCTGGAATAATCTCGAGTGCTTGCGTTTTGCACGCATTCCTAACATAATCATTTAAAATGATCGCGAATCTCCTCAAACAATGAGGCGCAGCTTACGATGACCAATCCCTGGCCCAGGCTTTGTGGGCGAAAACCGCATAACGAAAGGTACCATAAGAAACACGCGAGGCATTGCCGCTCTCTGAAATATAAATGAACAATAAAACTAGTGACAATAAAGTGAGATATTTCAATATAAATAGGTACAAGCAATAGGGCACATTGCCTGAGACATAACAAGTAGTACAGTCTTTATGATCCTTAACGCGCAAAACAAACTGGCTAAGTGCAAAATAAAAGTACTCCTTCCTGAGAAATCGTTCCAAATTTTTGCTTTTAGAACAACTTCCTTGTACCCCTTACATAAAAAACAATAAAAAATTACTTTGCAAAATAGTTGGGAATTTAAATAGACTAAGGTACTACGTTCCAACAAGTATCAAGCTACAAATTTACTACGCTCTAGTACACTCAAAACAAACATACTGTTCCTCAGTGTGGCTGACAACGACTGTCGCAAACCTTAATTCTCGTTTAGTACTACAAAAGCGTGATATACGCGGAATATCTTACATTGAACTCCCCTAAAGTGCTCGACCACATTTCAAAAGCTACAAAATATTGCCCATCGATCAGTTATACTGACTCAAGCTATGATCAGAGATACAACGCCAGTATAATATGAGCACATCTCTAGTCTTGGATTCTCGTTATTTGAAATAAATAACATAATAATTACTTAAGATCCTAATATACAAACCTAGATCACGCACAAACTGCGGTAACCAACGGTTAAGCTGACGCATACCAGACATACTGAATCAATACCCAACAATATTTCGTTTATTGGAGAATAGAAAATGAGTGCATAAAAAATAAGAAGAAAACATATAACAGAAGAAACCTATCCCTTTGATCCTTGAACTTTTGTGACTATATATGTCTTGTATTTGTGTACCCATTGTTCTTTATGGCCTGTCACCGTTAATTGCATTACTTTGATTTACATGTTTAGATCACTAATTTTTTTTACCATACTGCAGCCCCAAATGGCTATCGCAGGAGTGGGCTAATACAATACAGGAATCAGAAACACAGGATAGGACAAACACTAAATTCGCTGAACATCATTCGCTGAACATCAAGAATTAGTAATATATAATAAGAAGTCATCAAGTGATGAAAATTAAAAAAACACAGACAGAGCATTCTATAATTCTATAGAATTAACAAAATACCTAATTTAAGCGCCACCGTACGGTGAGAAAAAGTAGCCATGTTTAAATCTTGGTAATGCCGGGTGGCGGTTGGCTTAGCGAGTGCGATGTATTGACCTAATAGGGGGGGTTCATGCAGAATGAAATAAATTTCAAACGAATTTCAAACATTCTACTTGATGACGAGAAAAGAGACTGGTAAGCTTAAGAATGAGGAGATAACAACTAGGTGAAAAATACCTGTCATAGCGATGGTAAATGAAGCGTACAACCGTCTTCTGAAGAAATTCTATTTTGTGATGTCAAAAATTTTGTGCAAGAGACCCTTATTGCAATACTAGATGAACCGAAGTTTCGTAAATAAGGAGTCAAATGCGAAGTGGTGTTGAACATAGTGTGCGTCGCAGGTAGTCTAACTTCCTCAGCGATCGGTTACACGTGAATTCAGGGTGATGAGACAAAGATAAATCATGGGTGAAAATGAGGCCTATTTATTTATATTGCGAAGCATTACCAAGAGGGCAACCATTTAACGAATAGGTAGAGGGAGAGGGGGAAGAATCATTCGTATATGACATTGATACAGTTTCCTGGAAGTTTATTTTCATAGATGAAGTGTCACACCATGATTAAAAATATGCGTAGGAATGATGAAATATGATCTGATCATGAGAAGCTTTAATCGTATGATACAAAACATGGTCATCTGAATACATGCGGACTTCAACAGAAATATTACTTGGCAGATCAGTAATGAAAGTCAGAAACAATAGTGCGCCTAATATTGAGCCTGGGGCACGCTAGATGTTACAGGGCAAGTGGAGAAATTAGAGGACCAGAAAAGTACGTACCGAGAACCATTTGGTTGGAAAAAAGAGGTGCACTTAAATAATGTTTCGTTTTTAAAAATAACAGTGAGCTTATTTAACAGTTTATAATGTGACACAGTGTCGAAAGCTTTAGAAAGATAAATGAATATTGCGTCAACTAGATCACCCGCATCAAGAGCCTGCATGATGTCATGAGAAAATTCACTGAGCTATTTTACGGTAATAACCAGCGTCGAAAACGATGCTGGGCATCAGATAATACATTATTACAGTCAAAGAATTCTATGACACGTTTGTAAATTGTGTTGTAAAATATTTTACTAGAATGGCTTGTGATGAATAGGGGTCTGTATTTCAATAAAGACTGTTTGTTTCCAGAATAGAATAATTGAAGAATTTTACCGGTTTTTCAAGCTGTAGGCACAACAGATGTCGCGAAAAATTTCTGAAAGATAAAGGTTAGATATTAACTACCTCATAAGGAGTAGCTATTAAAAATTCATTGTTAATATTATCAATACTACCTTTCTTCTTTGCATGTAGCTTTAAAATGAGATTCAGCACACCCTGGTTTGAAACAACGACATCGTTAATGTGGCTGCTAGGCTTCCCTGTAAAAGAAGCAACATCGGAGTTACCAACAGTAGAGACGGGTTAGAAGTAATCTATAAATGCATTAGCAATTTCAGTAATGTCATTTGTAGCCGTGTTATTTATTTCAAATGTATCTCTGGTGAATTCCATTGGTATAACAGACCTCAGAAATTTACGTGAAATATTTCTGAGCAAGCCTAGAAGTGTAATTTGAAAATAAAAATCCCGAGAAGCATTAGTTTTGCTTTGAGGTGTCTCCTTCAAGACATTAAATTGTACAGCAAAAAGAGCATCACCAGCGCGTCTAGTACGCCGCATACGACCAAGTTGTCGCGAAAGGTGCAAAATTTTCTGTGTGCTCCAAGGCAACTCTAAATTCGTCTTTTTTTTTTTATCGGAAGAAAATGCGTGATGCACATTGTAGCAAGATCCGCGAAAAATTTAATTAGAGTGTCAACATCTTCAAAAATACTAAATGCTTTGAACTGTCTGAAAGAATTTCTAAGTGTATCAATATTACCAGTATCATCAGCATTGCTCATATTGCGAAAAGTAGTATAAATGTACAGGACAACGGGACAACGAATTGATGTAAAAACAGCTTCGTGATTAGAAATATCTTCCACAACAGTGCTCTCATAACCATAACATCAGTTAAAACCTTTCATTGAAAATTTTTTGTACATTTTATGTAGGTTTAGCCTGTTACTTAGGCGTTCGCGGCACTGTCGCGTTTTTTTTTAATTTTCCTTGTAAGCGCTCACTGTTGGCTTCCCCAGCACTCTGGTGAATGTTGATTATATTCTTGTTCAGATCACTCGCAATAGTGGCGAGAAGCTATTTTTATTGCCTTTTATTTTATTCGAAGTCCCTTATGAGTCCACGTTCGTTGTACCAATACCACTTTAAGACAGCTCTGTTTATAGTCTTGTACACCCATACTGTCACTTTTTCTTTTATCTTGTAACCATTGTGGACGTTTCTCTACCAGTGCATTTTCTTAGACAAATGCTTATTGGCATGTTTTTGTTTTTACTGCCAGGATGACACAACCTAGTCAGGCGTTTACTCAGCTTTTAGTAGTGTCCCGCAAGGCAAATTGCAACAATTTTGCTTGAATGAAATAAATAAACAAAAATTAAGTTATTCCACCTGGTTTTTCTCTGGCTTCAGCCAAATATTACAATGTTTGATACACAAAATAAAGAAACATGGGAAACAAAAACTTTGAAAGCAAACTATTCCACAGATAAGTTATCCTACATAGTTCCTACGTTACTTAATAAATATGTGAAAGCTGCAATAGATTTTTTACACTGTATGCCGATTCAATTGCGCGATATACAGATGTTTAGTTTTTAAAATTTCTTTGCGGTTGCTGTATTATTATGGTTGCTATTTTTATTTTTGGAATTTGGACTTGATTTTCATATCTTTATTTATTTTTTATTTATTTACCTATTTTGTGTTGTTATTGTTGTTGACTTCACATTGCTGATTGTTTGCCACTGATGTCGTGCTAAAAGGTAGCTGTGGGCGTTTGTCAAGCTGCCTCTTTTGTAGAGCAGCTTTTACCTGCAGCTGTCCTTCATCAAACTATTCATGAAAATAAACATTATTATTATTATTAATATATTGCGCAAGCGCCTCTTCCGGCAGCCTGTTAAACACTTGAGATGTCCACCTCTGTGGCCAGGGTAACTGGCTGCGCACCCGAAGGTCAGCGGTGCGATCCCGCCCATGGCGTTTTAATAAAGGCAAAAACGTAGACGCCAGTTTACTGTGCAATGCATATAAAGATGCCAGATTGTTAGGTTTTTTCACCCCTCCACTACGGCGTTTTTAATAGAATACCCTAAGAGCCTGAATGGGCATTACTTAGAGGTGTTATATAACAATAAAGCTTTCACAAGTGCAGCAAATATATTCAATAAAAAATAAAACGTTTGATATATTGATATAAATTTAGGCATACTTTATTCCCACATGCATATCATATTTAGACACATCATTAGATAGCAGAGCACTAATGTATCGAGGATAAAAGAAAAGTACTCTTTAAAAGTATTCGTGGTGTGTTTTTGAGGCAAGAACCCTCAGATGTTATTGTTATATTTCTAAACACGTGGAAACTTGGGTGTCTGAACGACTCCAAGGAGCACCGACGCCGTCTGAGTTGAAATAAAACATGATTTACTCTAGAATTATGGCACATATCTCACACAATCACCTACACACACTTCATTCTACCATAACGCCGAGCATCATCCCATATGAAGGTGTCACAAACGAACGCTCAAAAAGTGCTCGCACATCCGAATTTCAACGGCAGCGACAATACGGGGAGCCGTTTGGATGCGACACAAGCTAGAGCAACGAAGTAACAAGCATCAAAAAACGCCCCTCGTGCAGCTTCTCTCCCCCTCGAAGATAGCGCCACACGTTGACGAACCTTCTCGAATCTATCAACCAGTGAACCTCATAAATATCTCGAAATGAAGGGGCGTGGTGGTGCAGAGTTTTGTCCCGTTACGAGAGAGATCCCACCCTTTCCACATCTTTGGCTGTGTAGTGCGCCGACGAAACTTCGACAACCGAGCACAAACGTACATAAGCGAGCAGCCGATGGTGGCGATCAGGTGAGAGTTTTCTGCCACCAGGTGAAGGCTTGATACACAGTGACCGAGCAGTACGGGAAGTGTGTTTTCCAACTGCGGGTAAAGGCTTGTCTTACCAGCAGGAGATGAATGTGTGTTTACTGCCCATGGGCAAAGGTATGGTCTGCAGTAGCAGTGCGTAAGTGACCGACACGTTACCGGCGCAGAATTTCTGTTATTAAAGTGCCGTTCGTTGATGACGAGAGAGTTTCCCGAAAAAAAAATTAAAAATGGGACGCAGCAAGACGACAACCGGCGCTGCACTCTAAAAGAGGGCTTCCTTGAAAAAGTTTTGTTATTGAAGTTTGTTCAGTTGACCGCACGAGACTTACCTGGAAGAGAAACATCAGACGCAGTGTGACAACAACAAGTGCTGAGCTCTTAGTGAGTTCTTTCTTGAATAGAAGCATTCCAGCTTTGTTTCAATAACTTTGGATTGATAACATTTGCCGGAAATTGTAATTTATAAGTTTGATTAATTATTTAACGCATGAGGTTGCTTTGTAGCGTGTGTTGTTGTTTGTGCGCATTGTTTTGAGTACAATCTAGCATTGCATAACTGCCGAGTGTGCATCTTTGTGTATTGATTGTTCTGTCTTATTCGACAATATATTATTGGATATGATAGCACCTCCCGGCTCTGGCTCGTTCTTTGAGCAGCACCACCGTTTGCTCGTGCACTACAATTACCAATACTAAATTCTGGGGCGAGGGCCAATACGTCAGTCCTTGGAATTAGTCCAATGATTGCTTCCCTGACTAACGGGACCAGCGACAGTAGGAAAAGCCGGAAAATGGCAAAAAGAAACAAGAAAAAAGACCTCACGGCGGCTGCCAAAACAATGTGCGGCGACGAAAGTTTTCCCTTCACCAGTCAGGTGAACTCTAAATATTTGAAGTGACAACCGCATACATGCGGGAAGCGTCGTACTCTTTCTGCCTCTCAAATTATCGTTTTTAAGAGAACAAACACAATTAGTTATGGCATGTTTATGTGTTCTGTACTTAAACTTTTCTCTCGGATTCTTCGCGTGAAAGCCCGCTCCACTCTGGAGAATCGAAGGAAATGTTATTTGTGTACACTAATTCGCATCTCGACAAAACATCAGGTATTTTTAGCAGTGCGAGCACAATCAGCAAGCGATCGTGGCCGAACCTCTCATTTCGTGGTATCCTGTGTAGCAATTTGCATAACAGTCTAAACTTTTCAAGCGACAACCCCGCGGGTGAAGCCTGCGGGCGAAGCCTATTTTCATAGAGCTCAATAAGGTTTAGCGCTGGGCTAGTTTGTGAGTTATCATGATACCATATGATGAAGCAGCGCACTCATGACTGAGCAGGGAGACAGGAAGGACACGACAAGCGCGGGGAGTGTCATTCAAGGGAAGGGGGTAGGGTCTGCGTATATCTGAAGTATTTTTTCTTAAATAAATTTAGTTGGGAGTGTGGCTGGTGTCGTGTTTAACTCGTCCCGCTTATCCACGTCATTAGTGCGGTATTTCACCATATGGCATAATGTTCAACAGAGTATGTTTAATATATTTACTTAGCACCAGCTGAAGCATTTCACTCCGCATCAACCACTGCGCACGTAGCCTGGGTCTGTAACTCCACGAATATTCCTTACTCCACGCGTCACTTGGTACAAGGAGCCTGGCGTGACCGCCACCGAAGATGCGCATTCTCACGCGAACTTAAAGGTGCAAGACACGCGCCACGCGTGAACCGTGTGAGCAAAGCAAGACATTACAAAAGATAGAGGAAACGTATTTCAGAAAAACTTGTTGCTGGGAGATTCGGCGCATCCTAACAAAAAAGACTTGAATGGAACTCCTGTGCATTTTCCACCACACAGAAATAATGCTGTTTTCAAATAGTATTGGCAGTCCTGCAAAAGCTAGGCTGGTTCATTTTGCCCAGGCACTCGTCAAAAATTTTGATTGGGAAATAAACGGCGAGTCAAAACGGAAACCGAAAGCGGGAGCTGCTTTGTCGTTCATGGTGGGTATCGAATGACGCCACGAGAATCCGTCATCGATGACGTCACGAGATCCGCTACACGCAGCGATGGCAGGGCAGGGTGTAGACATAGCGCGATAAGCAAGTTGGCAATGCCATCCGACGCGGAATCAAGTTGTGACCGCTCGTCTGAACTTATCAACGACAAGTTCAACGATGATTGCAGCTGCTATCTGAGCAGGAAAACATCAATTTTTGCTTTAGACGCGCTGGTGTGTGTAGCATCTGACATGCCTGGAATGAATTTCCTCGTTACTCAATATTGTAGGACCGACGTCAACGATGACTAACACGCTGTATGCAGCTGACAAAACTGAACTCTTCTCCCGTTCTCGTCGCCTCGTAGAACAAAGCGCGTGCTGCATTGGTCTGCTTGGAAAGGCGGGGTTTTTGAAAATAGGTAGTTCCTTACGTCTCATACACAGGGTGGCCCGCGTTTACAAGTGTAATTCCAAAATTAGCTACCAATTTGAAACATGACTTCTAAAGAAATTAAATGACCTACGCTTGTATAATTTGGTACATACCATCATGGTAACGACAAGAACACTTGTTCAATGTTTCATTAAAATTGCTAAATATAAAAAAACGACGGAGTTTCCCTTCAGCTGTGTTACTTCGACACACACAGGTACAAGCCAGACAGACACACCTGCGCCTGTGTCACGATGTAAAAATAAATTGAGTGATGACTCTGCGCCCGGCGGCGCGTCCAGATTGTGGTCGCCACCTCGGCTGTTTCCGTTTGATGCGGCTGATGGCACTCACAGAGGTTGGGCCAAGGTGCTCACTGGGGAGTAACTTTAATCCGCGCGTAAAAGGTTTGCTGCGGGGCCCTGCTTGCTAAATACGCTCGGTATACACATGTAGACGGACGTCAATAAGTTATTACACTGTGTCGCTGCTTTGATTTGTAGTTTATATATTGATTTATATATTGTAGTTTATAGTTTATATATATATTTATTATAAATTGATTTTGTAGTTTTATATGCAGCTTAACAGTGTTTTTGTCATATAAATGTTCCGACAGCAGCAAGCGTTGACCTGGAGGGCGGTCGCATTTTGACACGACAACACTAAAATCTCCGTTTGCTAAAATTCTGCTGTCGGCATGGGCAGTGCCGGCGTGGCCATCTTTGTTTTGAGGCGAAAACGCAGCATTGTATTTGAGAGAAAATTTGAGGTGTTTCCAATAAGGATGCTAGTCCGAGGCCACAGGCACGCTAGCTAATGGGAAGTGATACTCTGCATGCGTTTGTGCATGTAGAGAATGAAAGCGTGCCTGTCTGTGTCTGTATGTGCGCGCAGATATCGCTGTCGCCTTCTGTTTTCTGTGCGAAACGAACAAAAACCTTTGTCAGAAAACTTCCAAAGGTTGTATCACGACACTTACGTGCGTTCTACAAAGAACGTAAATCGAAACACTACCCTTGCCAATCTTGCTGTTAGCGTGACGCAGATGACTCTATTTCGCCATCTAGCAGTGCAAGCGGCACGGTAGGAGAACCTTCATAGGGTTCCGAAGTTTAACCTGGAGTTAACCCGTACCACACCCATGTCGAGACTGTCAGGCTAATAAATTCAGCAATGATTTGCGCTATTTGATTAAGCCGAGTGGACGTCGATTCGATGAAGTGCTTTACAGACTGAAAGCGATCACGCGACTTAAAGCAGTATATTTTGTGCAGCTTGTTCCTTACGCCACCGGTCTGGGTTGCCAAAGACTTTTATTTTATTCATTAAATTTTATTTATTCATTGGTACTGGAATCACCTGCAAGTATTTCAGCAGGCGGGTACAAAAGACATAAACATCAGCACATAACACCAGGCTAACAGATGGAACAGCCTATCACATTTCACATAGTAGGCAGCCATGTAACGCAAAGCAACCAAATAACTATGACTAACGTTTCACAACGTAAAACAAACGTAAACAACGTAAACAAACAAACTTTTGGTTATAGTCGCCAAACGACGAGTAATGTCACCATTTTTCTTAAAATTTCGCGAAAAATGTCGCCACTGTACTTATGCATGACCTGCCTAGAGAGAAAAATTGCTAATTATATACAGCGCGATAAAGTTTACTACGATTCATAACTCTTAAATACATTGACATTTTTTAATGCCATTCGCATCACCCACTTCATCATGGGAGCACAGAGCAAGGGCACGCATCAAAAAAGCAGCGTCCCTGAATGCTGCCTCGCCATAACAAAAAGTCTGCGATGGTTTCAGCCGTAGCGAGTACAGGATGACGCCGTCGCTAGAAGCCTTCCCACAGATTTACAAAATTCCATTTCAGTGAATGATGTGTCGAACAGCCTGTTTACAAATTACCAGAGAGTAATTCAAAAGGACTGCGTAACCATCGCAACGCCCACCCCCTTTTCTGTGTGGTCATGCTTACGCTTCACATTCACCTCAGTGCACTGTGTGAAGGCTGTCAAAGAAGGCAGGTACTTGACTGCTCAAAAACTCATGTTAATAAGAAATTTATGCTTAACACTCATACGAAATGAGGAAGTACTACAGCAGTTACGAAGTCGACAAGCTATTCAGGACATTTGGAGCGGTGGTCAGAAGACGCGGCCTAAGTCTGACCTAGCCACTTCTGAAGCGAAACCATGAAGAAGCCTAAAGCTCTCAAAGCACCCCAGAAAGTTAATCTAACGCCACCTCCTCGCGGCACTCATAGTAGTGCGTTGACGTACATTTTCCTGAAATTTTAGTGGGAGACGCATCAGTGCCCCTGGAATTTAGAATATTTATAAGGACGGATGTATTGCGGTGCGCGTAAATTGTATACATTTTATTCATAGGTCCAAATACAAAAACAAACTGAAAAAAATGTCGCTCATTTGTAAAGAAGATACTGATCACAGAACGCAAAACTCCATAGAGACCTGGGTGGAAAATGGCCGAAAATTCGGCGTTTCGCCTTTCAAAATGGTAGGCCGCAATGGGCACCTCAAGTTCGCCAAATTAGTGACAACTAGCGATCAGCGGAAACCCCACCACTGACGAGGGATGCCGACAATCTTACTTCGTGTTTGACATCTAAGGCTGTCTGAGGCCTTTGCCTTAACAAGCGGTCTTGTGTCGCCACCCACGTATACGGAAAAGCTCCTGCAGTGTTGCTTGACGGTGACGATGAAGCGATAAAGACATCAAAATCTAAATAATTTCTAGCCTAATAACGTCAAGCATGGCAGCCTAATTAAAATTATATTTATAATTATTGTGAAGGTAAAAAAACCTCGGCTGACTCACAGAAATAGTATGCAAAATGACTATGTATGACAATTATTTTCCTTGGTGGCGTTGATGAGGCAGCTGGAACAATGACATCTCAATTTAGAACAAGAAAATGCTTTTCTGATGTGATGAGCAAATTACTGTAGCGATTAGGTCCATGCTGTCACTGTCTTGTTGAGAAGCATCCTACTCTTTTTTACATGCAGGAGGCACGTCACTGTGGAAGTAAAAGCGCTACCTTTTGCATAACTGCGTGCTGATTCATCATCACCATGCTGTGAAAAAAACTGTCTTTACCCTCAGTGAATTTAGCGTACTTTCAGTGGTCGTGCCAGGCACTTAAGATGCAGTTGAACCTTATTGCCCTCGTCACTTCCGATAAGTCGGCAATAGAGCGAGCCGTTATTGCTGAGCCTTCCTGGGGCCGAATTCACAAAGCTTTCACTTGGCTACGCATTTTCTTAGCCAAGAATTCTCTTATCTCGAAGGATTACGATAGCGTGGGTACGAATTTCACTTATTCGGCACTTAAGAGGGTGAGGAGAACACACGATAGCCGATGAAACGACAAGGAAATAAAGAAGTTCCTCGACATGACAACAAGGCAGCTCGTCAAGCGTGTAGCATCTAGAGTTTACGATGATGGCCAATGTCTTTTCGCTTCAAGTGAGCCTGCAGTTCCGGGCGTCTGCTACAGCGCTTATGCGCGGCGCAGCGCTCCAGAAACACGCCCGCGACGCCTGCGGAAACGTACGCGCTTTTATTGCATCGTAGGCCATATATATATATATTGTAAGCACATTCCAAGCATTTGATCGTTCTCACTTGCACATACCCATCATCATCGTTCTCACTTGCACATACCCATCATCATCGTCCTCTCTCTTGGTGTGGTTCTGAGCGGAGCCAGACATCGCAGAATAAACGCTTCTGCTCGCCCTGCCTGCTCGCCGTACCTAGTCTGCCTGCGTCTTTCAGAGTGGTGGAGGTGCTGGGTAAATTCCGCCCGTATCTCTACGGTCGGCACTTCACCATCATCACCGACCACCACGCACTCTGTTGGCTTTCATCAATGAAGAATATGTCAGGACGTCTTGCGCGCTGGATACTGCGCTTACAAGAGTACGACTTTACAGTTACGTACAAGTCTGGCAAATGTCATCATGATGCCGACGCGCTGTCCCGGTGCCCACTTTCGCTCTCTCGTGACAATACGTCCACCGCATCGCGTTCGAATGACTCTGACACCCAGCTTGCCTCACAACACGTATCGCTCGCATCGCTGGATCCAATGCAGCTATCTTCGAACTCCGATTTACGTTCACTTCAGCTGGCAGATTCCTACTGTCGGTCTTTCATTGATCGCCTTCGCGGTGTCACTAAACCACCCAACAGCCGCTTGCGACGCCAGCTTCGACAATTTCGCCTTCAGGACGGTGTGCTTAAGCGCTACATTTACCATCCCACCGGTAACAAGTGGGTGCCAGTTCTTCCCCGCTGCCTTCGTCTTCGAGTTTTGGAAGCATTCCACGATGATATTGCTGCCGGTCATCTAGGCTTCCACAAGACCTACGATCGCATCAAGACGCGCTGCTTCTGGCCTGGCTTGTCCACAACGGTGGCCAAATACGTCGGCTCGTGCGCGTTGTGTCAGCACCGCAAGCGATCCACATCCCCGCCTGCTGGTTTCCTTCAGCCTCTTCCCTGTCCCACCACACCATTCGAATTTGTCGGAATAGACTTGTATGGTCCTTTGCCGTTGACACCTTCCGGTCACCGTTGGATCGTCACTGCAGTCGACCATCAAACAAGATACGCCGAGACTTCACCTCTTCATTCTGCTACCGCCACAGAAATCGCCAATTTTTTCTTGAACTCCATCGTCTTGCGCCACGGAGCCCCTCGCGTCCTTTTGAGTGACCGTGGCAAAGCCTTCCTTTCCAAGGTCCTGGATGAAGTCCTGCAGGCGTGCAATACAGTCCATAAAACCACTTCTACATACCATCCGCAAACGAATGGCCTTACCGAGCGCTTCCACCGAACACTCTCTGACATGATATCGATGTACTTGCATCCTGACCACAAAAATTGGGATAACATTTTACCGTTTGTCACCTTCGCATACAATACTGCGGTACAACGATCAACTGGCTACAGCCCGTTTTTTCTCGTGTACGGCCGATCTGCCTCCTCGGTCTTCGACACGGCATTTTTCTTTGCACCGGCTCCAAGCAGTACCTCGCTCCCAGAAGAGTTCGCAGCCCGAGTCACACAATGCCGTGAAATTGCTCGCAAAAACACGGAAGCAACCCAAAAGGAGAGAAAACATCGCTGTGATAAAAAACGACGCGACGTGGCCTTTAATGCTGGCGATAAGGTTTTACTATGGACCCCGGTTCGAGCGTCGGGCCTTTGCGAGAAATTTCTTCACCGGTATGTTGGCCCATACACCGTTGTACGACAGACATCTCCAGTTAACTACCTCGTCACCCCGCTTCAGTCTGTCACTGACCGCCGTCTGCGCAGCACGGAAATAGTTCACGTCTCACGCATGAAGCCTTTTGTTACTCGTTCGGCCGATCTCTGACTGGCGGCCAGGTTGGCCGCTTCGCAGAGGGGGGGGGGGAAATTGTAAGCACATTCCAAGCATTTGATCGTTCTCACTTGCACATACCCATCATCATCGTTCTCACTTGCACATACCCATCATCATCGTCCTCTCTCTTGGTGTGGTTCTGAGCGGAGCCAGACATCGCAGAATAAACGCTTCTGCTCGCCCTGCCTGCTCGCCGTACCTAGTCTGCCTGCGTCTTTCAATATATATATATATATATATATATATATATATATATATATATATATGATTGTTTCTTTGCTGTTCTAAAACGGTGTATTACACACATTAACGCGATTTCTTTCCAGACATCAAGCATTCCTAGCGTCAATTTTCAATGGCATTATGAGCAGCGGCACGGCTCAGTGGTAGAACACTGGGCTGAAACGTTTCGAGTCCCACAGCTTTTTTAATGTTCTCCATTCATAATTTTTTTTTCGCGCGAGGATGGTTGCAGACATTCGTGGCAGCGGACGTCTATGGCGCCACACGCAACCCTTGTTGTGATGTGATTACAGCGTTCGTTTTAAAATGTTTAAGTAGCGACAATTACGGCACCCCTCAGTGAAAAAATGTGAACGCCTGTGTTATTAGGTGATTCATTGAAGCAAGGAACTTCGGAGCGCCTTGCTCGTACGTAAAGTTACAACTTGTTTCTGTTCACCTAATTATTTCGGTTTTTTTCGATAATTGTCAATTTCTGTATAATCTTTGATGTTTTTATCGTGAAGGTATACGTCATTTGCACTTTTTCTTGTATTTTGTTTTATTTTTGCCTATTTTCTTTCTGTTTTGGGTGCCTAAGCATCCCAGCAGTCGACTATGAATCGGCAAAAAAAGATAGTCGCGTGACTCCAGGTGCGTGTGCTAGGCAGGGGTGGCACCAAGATTTTTTTTTTAATGGCGGTGGGGGCACTGATGAGGACGGGGGGGGGGGGGGGGGGGGGGCCAGGGAGCTTTCTTGGGGCCACTCGTGGTGCCAGGTAATCTTTCTCTGTGTTTATTCTTCTTTCCCTCCTCTTTTTTTTTCGTTTGGAGGCATAGGTATCACAACAACGCAGACAACCACGGCAAACGGAGAACGTCCCGTGGCTAGCGGAATGTGATACAGGCGCTTAAAATGACGGCCAACAAAGAACGACACTTAACGAAGGAACAGGTGCCTAAGAGCCGTTTTTGTCACCACACCTAGTTTAGAAAACTATTTTAATCTGATATATACCGTATGTGAATTATTGCAATGTTTGTTTTAATGTACTAGCAGGTGACAGTTTCCAAAGCCTCCTCTTATTGCCAAGCAGTAACGAGAACCTTAGATAATGTTTTCTTCAGCATACTACATGCAATAAATAGTTGCTCCTGCGTTTCCTTTCTTTGACGTCTAGATTTTTGTGATCGCGTTTCGCTGCGTGTCGAGTGATAAGCGTCTTTAAAGAGAAAGAAGGTAAGTTGACGATGGCTTGGTCAGGGGTTATCGCAAGTGCGCTCACGCCTGAGGCCCAGTTTGGATAAGGGCTCAGTTCCCGGCCAACGTGAAGATGTGGGTGAACCAGCCTAAGCGAGCGTGACAGCCGAGTTTCACAAAAAATGAGCTAGCCATTCTCGTCGATGGCTACGAGGTGAACCGGCGGGCCATTGAAAATCGATGAGAGGGCTCTCGAGGGTCCAAGACCAAACAGGACAACATCACGGCAGCATTATTCGCGGCCTCGGGGACCGTTCGAACGCCCGCCGAGGTTCGAAAGAAATGGTGCGACGTCAAGAGCGCCACCAAGGCAAGAAGTAAGACTCCTTTACGTAATTGTTCGCACACGTGCTGTGACATATGCACTCTTTTAGGGTTCTAAGTATGTAAGCCTATATTAGCGTAAGCGCACGTAAACACGCAAATACTCAGTCCGCAATGACCGATATAAATTCTGGCAACATCGATACAGTCACTGCATATCAACTACGGCAGCCCACAAGATATCACGTTGTGTAAACGAGTGCGTGGTCGCTGGTATTGTTATTAGTCCACGACAACCGCAAGCATGACCTTGAGCGGTATAACCATTTGAAGAATTTCATGCTGAAACAAGATTACATGTAACGCCATAGTAACGATAATAGGATGAACTTTGATCGCCTGAAGCTTTTTGCCATGCATATAAATACTTTTAAGTGGCCGCATGTTCTTTTGTTGCGTGCCACAACACGGCTGCCGGGGCCAGGCACTTAAAAAAATTGTGACACCAATACTATTGAGCTACCTACCTCCGCTGGGTATGCAAAGTGGAAGACGAGAAATTACTTCGCGTGTCATGCTTTCGCTGTACTTCAAGGCATTGGTGACGGTGAAACTTAACGCAACATATTTGTAATATCTTTGTTTACTAAAGCGTGCAGTGGTTCTTGGTGCGTATCCGGGTGAGCTTACAAGTATGCCAGAGAAAACTGCTGCAGATACAGGTACGCCATTGATTATTGGCACTCCAACATGGATGGATAGATGAATGGATATGAATGTACCCTTTAGATCGGGCGGTGGCTAGCGCCACCAAGCCGTAATACTTAATGAACCAAAAACTAGATTTATTTTTTTCTTTAAAAAGTAAGTTTGAGGATTCGTACTTTGCAGTAAAGGGTTTAATTTTCACTCGAGCCTTGAATTTAGCCACCAATCAGATAACCTCCTTTTTGTTAAGTCTACCCTCTTAAAGTCTATTTGGTCCTCCCTGTCCCTAAACCCCAGAGCTTTGAAAAACTGCGCCATCATCCTGAACTATAGGTTGAAGCCCTTTAAAGAACATTATCAAGTGTCCGGCAGTTTCTTCTTCCTCTCAACACGCACTGCATACCGTGTCTACCCCTTCGTATTTGGCCCGATATGTCTTGGTTCGCCGCCCCGCCGCGGTGCTCTAGTGGCTAAGGTACTCGGCTGCTGACCCGCAGATCGCGCGTTTGAATCCCGGCTGCGGCGGCGGCATTTCCGATGAAGGCGCAAGTCTTGTAGGCCCGTGTGCTCAGATTTGGATTCACGTTAAAGAACCCCAGGTGGTCTAAATTTACGGACCCCTCCACTACGGCGTCTCTCATAATCAAATGGTGGTTTTGGGACGTTAAACCCCACATATCAATCAATGTCTTGGTTCGCAGTACTCCCGTCCTGGCCTCAAACAGCTGTTCCAGTTCATCACCGCCAGGCGACCACTGGTGGTGGTCCAAAAGACGTGCCACCTCTGGACGAATTTGAGACCCGCGTGGCGAATGCGCTGGACCCGTAAGCGATTTCCGTAATCTCTGGCGGCCAGGATGTAGGTGTCCCGAGTGCAGGTATGAATGCGAACAGGTGTGCCTGTATATACAGCTAGACAGCGCGTTTGCATGGCGGTCTCAGTAATGCGGAGATGAACGTGTGTCGTTATAGCTAAAAATTGAAATAATAATGGTTCGTTTATACTCCTAACCTTTTTGCAGCAGCTCTTGTTGAAAAATGTGTAAAAAAGAGTCAAGTTCTGATGTGCCCAAACTTTTAGGCAATGGAAGCAAGAATCCAAGTAGCCATTGTACGAGAAAACTTTTGCAAAGAATTTACACGTGCAAAGGAGCAGTAGATAAATTGCATAGAAAAAATAGTGAGAAGAACACTGAAACAAGGTGCAACAGCGGGTGTATTCGTAAAAGAAAGCCAATCATGGGCGCCGCATGGATTTTGCTTTCCAGGGTGGAAACACTAGTTGTATCGCAGTGGAGCTTGGAGGTATGTGGCATAGCAGTGATGCTGCTAGGGTGTGCTACAAGTACTGGCGCGGCATGAGGGGAGCATATCACCATTTTGCAGCCCCCCTCTCCCCCCTTCAGACGCCCACGGAACCTATATGCAATATGAAGAGTACTAACTGTGCACTCCAACAAAAACATGGGACAAAAGCGACGAGAGAACGATTTTATAGCAATGCAGATGATCACTGACAAGAACGCAACAAGGGTAAAAATGGATATCAATCATGAACATTGGGTTTATGATGATTTTATGAACATAACCGCAAACACTGCATGATTATGAGCCACGCCGCAGCAGAAAGATAGGTAAATTTCTATCACTTGTGATTTCTTATTGTTAGTGGACGCCAAACATTACACAGATATCAATAAGCTTCCACCTTTATACGAACGTCGAGGACAGGATCAAAGCCGCGAATCTTTTGTCAGCAACCAAGCAATGAAATGCCTTATTTAAAAAAGTAGCCAGAGAAATTACATAAAATTTCATTTCCGTCTTGTTGGTATGAAAGGCTGATGGACATTAATCTCACAGTTCCATATGGCTTGACCTTTGGAAGAAGCTATCCTGCATATGCGACACGCTCAGAAGCACTTAAACTTTTATTTTGTGTTTGGAAAAACAACAGAGCACCTAAATATACCTCTGGGAAGGGGAAGGAAGTCGACTGCGCGTGGTGCCTGAAAGCATTGTAATCCAATACACTAGGAGAAGACACCCTTGACACAAACTGATGACGAGTACAGAGAAACAGACCTTCTTTAGCGAAACTTTTCAGTTACGAAGCCTTTTTGAGCGCAAAGCTTCTGTTTGCTCTTGAATAAAAACTAATTTCTCATACTGTGCTTGTGCATGAGTTGACCATAATCCAATGATGTACTTATGTTCTCTTGGCAGATGAACAGCCAGACAATTCTTTCATTGCAGAGCTGTGAATACCAGGATGCGAATAACTGTTACAAGACTGTTTGAAATACCAAGTAACATAAAAATGATGCCGCATTTTTTCAGACCCAGCCACATGCCATATGAAGAATTTGGGGAAGGTTAGTGGCCCATGTGCCAATATTCGCTGGTTTTGCTTGTGAAAATATTCGTATGAGCACTGTAGCTAATTGTGTGTTTGCACCTAATAACTGAATATTGTGAGCAAAAAACACACACAATAAAGCGGCAGTATATTGAAAGCATACTTCTCTTTGATTTTTATTTAGTAATTCATGTGATAGAATGCATAAAGAAATGCAAAGAAATTATAGTACTAACAAAGTGAAACACAGCTATAGCAAAAGCAATGAAAAACTTTAACAATAAAGAGATGTTTTTGCATGTTTGTATGTCAACCACAGCCACATTGTTATTTATTTGGCATGGTTGAATATCTTTAAGCGCGTAAAGAGTGAGGGTTCACCTTTTATGCAATATCTATAAAACATTGCGAAAATACACCCACAATTACTCTTCGAGATCAAAAAATTGCCCGTATCCTATGAACCATTTTTTCATCAATTTCAACAGTAGAAGGTAGACCACTTTACGATTGCTGATGTGTGCATATAAGAATTTCGGATGCTTCTCGACAAGTCGCACTGTTCAGTGTGCGTTACTTTTGGTTTCAATAAACGGAAAGAAGGGAAAGACCTAATGAAGAGTTGCACCAATGAAATATCAAACAAATAACGCCACTGCAGGCCACATTTCACAATCACTTGTCAGGGCAGCAGCTTATCTTGTGGCTGGCACGCAGGTGCAGGTTGCAGTGTTGCAGCTTAGGGTTTATGTAAAGTAGGTATTGCTGATGGTCTGATGAATTTATGCACTTCATTGTCCATTTCGGTCCTTCAAGCATTAATGTTGCATCAAGAAAAATAGCTTTACAAAAATGATGGTGCACAATAAAACTAATACTAATCGAAGCAATCGAAATGACCAATGAATATACTTAACCAAGGGAAATATATTTATATATTGGAAATACCACGTAGGTAGCAGGGATAGGTGCACAACTTTCATGCAGATTTTTTCACACACTCCCGTTGCAGCAGTCCGCACAAAAGTAAATAGGCTGTTCCGAACATCCGTCCTGCAACATTCCCTATGTAACGATCTTACGTTACATTGTTTGTCATTGCTGAAAACTAAGACTACAAATGATTCCCCCCCCCCCAATAGGCAGCCTACTGAAAATTAAACATATGAGATTTAAAAAAAATCGCTCTTTACTGAATGTTGACTCCATTGCATTTTATACTGCAGGCACCTGTGACGCCGTCAGAAATGTTCCGTCTAGTGCCGGGTAAGCCTCAAATAATTCAAAATGGGGTACTCTGTATATCAAATTTTTTTCTGCATTTGTACAAGTCAAGCCAGCAAGACGGGGACAGTGCAATTGGTAAGCACACAGAACCATGTATTTTTATTTCTCTTTTAAAACACACAAAGTACAGCAACCAAAAGTTCCTAGAAAGGTGCTTATTGTTACGAAGCGCGCCTCCGACGACGTTACAAAGGGCGCCACGAATCTCGCTGCTGCCACCACTGTTACGAAAGACAGCGATGCCAACACGGTCCCGAAGGCGCCACTGCTTCGAACTCCGCCGGGGAGGTCACCAGCCGTTTGGTATCGTAGGTTTCTTAGCTCGCGAGTGCTTCTGCGCAGAGCTGATAGACGAGCGGACGAGACGACGGTGAGTTTACAAGGTTTATGTGAAGCATATATACAGAGGCGTTGCAAATTCGGCACTGGGGCTGACAGAGACTCGAAGAGCCGAGCTCTCTTCTCTGACTCATATGTCTACTGCTCGTGACGCGCCGCAGGGTTTTTTATATGCACCTGGTGGATTCTTTGAGTAACCAAACGTCCAACCAGAAGCGCCGCTGGTCGTGAGGTCAGAATCCTCCAATCGGGTCGTCGCTGGACCTCGAAATTCTCATCAAATATGGAGCCGCTGCGCTGCACGTGGCTGCACCCAAGGACGACTGACGTCGCCACGCATTGCGTCAGACTCGCCAGACAGGAAGGCGGCGATTGCTTCGACGGGCTCGCTGGCAGAGGTGACTCACTGTGCGTGCGCGGCAGAAAGGCACCGCCTCGTGATGACATTGTTGAGTTGTTCGCGTGAGGCGGGCTCGCGTTCTGGCCTTGACACAGATTGCCTTTTTCAGAGGCATGGACATTCACTGCGGACTCGCAGGCATAACAGCACCCCCGCCGCCAGGCAATGCGCCGGAAAGACGAGCTGCTTCAACGTGGCTCGGATGTCAGGCGCGTTCAATCGCCAAGTCCCTCCAGGTTCGCCTCCAGCGCCATGGGGAGAATGCAGCTCGAGACTCCGTTCCAGGAACACGTCCCATTCTTCAGGACGGATGCCAGCTCCAATGGCTTGTCGCCACAACTTGTCGGCAAGCTTCGACCGTCTCTTCTGACGATCTTTGGTCTCAGCACTTGTCGATGGTTCTGCAACTTCTCAAGAACGGTTCGACAGCAGACAACACAAGACACAAGCAAGTGCCCTTGGTCACCCGACAGAACACCAAACAAAGTATAGTACACCATAAACCCAGCGACGTGTCTATCGGAATTTCGTCCTTTCTACACCAAGAGGCGCATGTGGGACACAAGACTCTTAAAATAGGAACTCAACTTTTTACACTTACAACAACGTAACGAAATAGAATAGAACACAAACTTGGCTTGTTGAGATCACTCTGGGCGAGAGCGCTCAGCTAAGGCCGTGATGAGGAAAAATTTCGCCCCGAATCGCCAGCGATTAACCGAAAGGTGGAGAAGGTACTAACCAAACGCACGGCTCGATGCGTCTGCAGTAGCGTTTAGCTTTTCTTTTTTTGTAGCGAACGTCAAAGTTGTGCTGTAGGAGCATCATGCTCCATCTCAGTCACCGGCCACATTTAGGTGACGATACCTATGCGGTACCAAGAGCGGCTCCTACTTGCGACGTTGCACAGAGGAACAACGATATGGCTTGCTACGGATTGGCTCCTCACAAGTTATCTCAATATCGTGTTCAATCACCATCGTGTATCCGAGACGGTCCGAAAACACGCCTTCATACTCGGAAAGAATCCTTTTCAGTTCCTCCTTCTGGACTTCACTTAACCTAGGCTCTAGGTTCAACTGCTTCAAGATTACCTCCAATCCCCTTTCGATGACATCAATAGAACTGAAAATTTCTGCTCCCTCTTCCTCTGAAGCATTCAACAGCAGATTTATGACTGCTTGACGTTGAACGCATGGTTTCAACAAATCACTGTGGTAAGTTTTGTTCGACCGCCTTGCTATTTTCACTTCATAATTGGTATCAAAAAACTTCATGGGTGCCTTCCACACTTGTCCGCGGATTTCCCCGCTCTCTGCCAAGTGTCGAATCAGCGTTCAAAGTCTTCCATATTGCCACGTTTCATTTCCGAAGTATTTATTGTCCCAAAACACCACACGATTCTTAGCGCAAACCGCACCTGCAGTTTTCGAGAAGGTTCCGGACTGTAGTAGATCATTTCGTTAAGATCACGCCCAGTGTGCGAACGGTACAGATTGTTCTGGAACCTACGCCACCGCCAGTGATAACGCTAGAACATTCGACGGCAAGACTGCTGCCGTAATTGGACTTTCCGTTTACCGGGCACAGGTTCGCTCAATAAACAGTTAATCCCAACACGAAGTCCCCTGTCTTCGGCCACGTCACGACCCATGACATCTGGTGGAGTGCTGGGTAGAACCGGCGTTGACATGGTCGCCGTGGTCGGCGTCAACGTCTTGGTTTTCCGAGCCTTGTCCAGTAAAAGCCCGTACTCCGGCGGTAGACCTTGTTGCCTGCGACTAACTCACTGCTCGTTGCTGGCGTCGGTGTCTTCACGGCGTGGGCTCGGTACACGGCTTGACGGAGGTGTCCGGTAATGGAAGAAATACCTCGAAGGCAGTACCGCCGAAGTCCCGAAGGTATTAGAGCACGCACTTGCGTCGTTCTTTCCACGAAACGATCTTCTACAAAAGAAAAACTTTTCACCGCTTCGAGCTAAGTACCTTTTGTGGTGCCTTCAGCTCTGCTACCAGAACTCCTGCAGGTCCTGCACGACGATCTGACGGCAGGGCACCTCGGCGTTTCTCGCACGCTCGCGAGGATACAAGAAAGGTACTACTGGCCACGTTTTACACCGACGTCACTCGTTATGTGAGGACATGCCGGGACTGTCAGCGACGCAAGACACCGCCGACAGGCCAGCGGGACATTTGCAGCCAATTGATCCACTTGCTGACCTTTCCAGCAGATTGGTATGGACCTACTGGGGCCGTTCCCGACGTCAGCTTTCGGAAACAAGTGGATCATGGTAGCTACCGACTACCTCACTCGCTACGCCGAGATAAAAGTCCTGCCAAAAGGGAGTGCATCCGAGGTAGCTAAGTTCTTCGTCGAAAATATCGTCCTACGTCACGGTGCCCCGGAAGTCCTTATCACCGACAGAGGAACGGCAATCACTGCCGACTTAACTCAAGCGATCTTGGCATACAGCAAAACAAACCACCGCTGGACGACAGCGTACCACCCACAGACCACGGCCTCACCGAGCGGCTTAACAAGACGATCGCCGACATGCTGCCAATGTACCGTCGATGTCGAACACAAGACGTCCCTACTGAAACGTTCCGTATGAAATCTTATGGAAAATATATGGAC
Source organism: Rhipicephalus microplus (assembly GCF_013339725.1). Taxonomy (NCBI): domain Eukaryota; kingdom Metazoa; phylum Arthropoda; class Arachnida; order Ixodida; family Ixodidae; genus Rhipicephalus; species Rhipicephalus microplus. The sequence continues at coordinate 175,886,496 of NC_051168.1, forward strand.
TCCGTAACTTTCTTATGCTACATACGGAAAAAATATGGAGTTTTATGGAAATATACGGAAGTTGTATGGCATTACGGAAAGCTTCTTATGGAGTATAAGGAAGGATAAGGAAATTGTATGGCGTATACGGAAAGCTTTTTGTGAAGTATACGGAAGATAAGGAAATTGTATGGCATATATGGAAAGCTTTTTATGGAGTATATGGAAGGATAAGGAAACATAAGGAAACTTATGGAGCATACGGAGAGTCATGATGGAAGGATAAGGAAAGTGTATGGAGTGTACAGAAGCTTTCATAAGGAAAATGCAGAATGTAAGGTCTTACGGAATATACAGATTTTGTAAGGTGCTTACGAAAATGTGCAATAGTGTATGAAAGGCATGTGGATTGTTGCAAAAATATGGAAACTCTACAGTTGTTGTCACATTTTAAGCAGGAAATCCGAGCTCTATAAAGTTATAAATGAATGCACAGTGATATATAGTACAAAAGAATAACGCAGCCTAGTCTGTGTTGTCAGTCACCGCTGTTCGCCATTTTCCAGAATGAATAACACTTCTGCAGATGACCAGGTGCTAAAGTCTGTCACACGGAAAATGTGTCATTCACAAGGAATGACAATAACTGTCATTTTACTTGCATGCTGTCACACGAAACAAATCAAGCAAAAAAGCATAACTTCAAGGGCTCGTTTTTTGGTAGAAACAATAATAATGAGAACTAAATTCAATGTGAATGAACTTGTCAATATTAATGAAACTGTTCTCATTAACATTGGCAAAGAGAAATGTCATTTTAAAATATCGGCCGTGAGCTTAGCTCCTGAGCACCGAAAAGAAATGAAAATCTATGAAAACTAATTGCATGTAGCCTAAAAATAATTTTTTATTGATA